>JAJIBD010021627.1:130000-154469 GCA_021461705.1 Cryptotis parvus
CAGGGAGAACAGTGGAGTCAAAGAAATGTGCCCAGAGTCGGAGGTTCTTTGTCCTTTTAACTATTTCTTCAATGCTCTTGAAGGCATTTCTCGCTGCTCTCTTCCTCCTGCACAGCTCAGGTTTTAGGTCGTTCATCATGTTGACTTCTCGACCTAGGTACACATAACTGCTTTATTCAGTTGAGAGTGAATGGGGCCTCTGGTACTAGTTCATTTTTTATGAACATAGTTTTGTTGAGATTCAGCTGTAGACCTATCCACATTCTCAGTTGAAGTCAGCCAGCATTTGTGCTGCTTGGCTAATGTTTGGTGTTATTAGAACAATGTCAACAGTGAAGCGGAGGTGTTGTAGTTGCTGACCGTCTATCTTCACTCCCATTCCTTCCCATTCTAATTGTCACATGATGTTCTCGAGGGTGGCACTGAAGAGTTTTGGTGAAGTGACATCACCCTACCGAATCCCTCTTTTGACATCAATGATCACTTCCTTGTAGAATGGTGAGATCCTGGTGGTGAATCCGTAATACAGCTCACGAAGGATCTTGTTGTATTGGGTTTGAATGTCCTGTTTGGCTAGGGCTTCAATGACAACTTCAGTCTCCACAGAATCAAAGGTTTTCTTTAAATCAATGAACGTGAGACAGAGCGGCATCTTGAACTCCCTACAAACCTCCATGAGCTTGGTTACCGTGTGGATATGGTTGATTGTGCTGAATCCTTTTCAGAAGCCAGCTTGCTCACATGGTTGCCCTTCATGTAGTGTTCTGCCAATCCTGTTCAGGATGACTCTTCAGGATGTTGTGTTTGTAATAACAAAATGGAAATTCCTTCTAATAATGCATAAGGACTATACTGTCTCCCACATCACATCTTGCTCCATTCTCTATTTGTTTGTAACTTACCAACCATACCTCCATTATTGTACCAATCTATTACTCCTTTAAAATCATTACTTGGGGCTGGAGCAATAGTCCAGCAGGTAGGGCATTTGCCTTGCACATGGCCGGCCCATGCTGGCCTGGGTTCCATCCCCGGCATCCCATATGGTCCCCTGAGCATCGCCAGGAGTAATTCCTGAGTGCAGAGCCAGGAGAAACCCCTGAGCATCGCCGGGTGTGACCCAAAAAAGTTAAAAAAAAAAGTAAAATCATTACTTATTTTTTATTTACATGGTTTTCATTTTCATTACACGATTTCATATAGAAAAATAAACATTTTTTAAAAAAAAATTAAGTTTAATGTACAAAAAAGCCACAACTGTAGATACAATTCTAGAATTGTATCTAGAATTTAGAATTTTACAATTCTAAAATTGATTAGATAACAAAATTCCAATATTAAAATCAAACAGTTGTATCACTTGTATCACTTGTCTTCCTATTGCTCATCGATTTGCTCGAGCGGGTGCCAGTAATGTCTCCATTCATTGGGAATGAGGTCCATTATTGTTACTGTTTTTGAATATCGAATATACCACAGGTAGCTTGCCAGGCTCTGTCGTGACTCCTGCTATACTATACAACCCATATTTTCTTCTGACTTCCTCCACATAAACTAACAATTGAGTCTATCAGAAAGTTTCTTTCAAAATAGCGAGAACATCCTTTTGGATTATGTTTTCGGTTCACTGTACTCCCTGAGCGAACAACTGTGCAAATACAAGTTTACAAATTCAAGTGCATTTTAATACTATGCCTATTTTTCTAAATTAGGTGAGAAAAGGGCTTTGAAAGATCTAAACTGAGAAGGAACATATTGAAGTGTTAACCAAATTAAGGATATCTTAAGAATTACCTCTCTGGAGTCAGAGCAATAGCACCGTGGGGTAGGGTGTTTGCCTTGCACACTGGCGGACCCGCATTCGATCTCTGGCATTGCAGAGGGTCCCCAAGCACAGCCAGTAGTAATTCCTAAGTGCAGAGCCAGGAGTAATCCCTGAGCATTGCTGGGTTTGTGACCCAAAAAAAAAAAATATTACCTCTAAGAGGCTGGAGAAACAGTGCGGCAGGGAGGGAGGGCGCTTGGTTTACACAGTTATGGTCCCCTGAGTAATGCTGGGGTGATCCCTGAGCACAGAGCCAGGAGCAAGACCTGAGCACCACAAGATAAACTCAAAGCCAGAAAAAAGGGGTGGGGGGGAGAGATTTCTAAGACTGAGCACACGTGGAAAGCCCAGCTTGGAATCTCAGTGAGCCCTTCCCTTCACTCCAGATCCTGAGCACCTCCTGGGTGGCCCCAAAACAACAACAAAAAATTTACTTTTCCCCAGCTGAATTCTATGTTAGGGCACCCTGAAAATCATTTTTATTAAAATCAATAAGAAGAAAAAAAATCATGTGACAATTGTTATAGCTGATCTCAGGATTGAGACCTTGTCTAAGAATTCATTAAGTCGTTTGTTGTATATGTGGCCATAAGATCCAAAGAGTTCAGATCTATTGTCTGGGTTAGCGAGTCACATGTGTTGGCTGAGGGAGTGGGTGTGACTATCGGGGCTTCCCGGAAGTATGGGGATATATGTACCTTACCTACCCTGACTCCAGAAAACACCAACGTTTTCAGCCTGGGCATCAGGTACCTGAAATCATTCATAAATTTTTGTCTCTTCAGAGACTATTTGTGAAGTGGTTGAGTTGAGCCTTTGGCGTGGCTGCAGTGCTGGGGTGTGGGTGCGGCTGCCGGAATTTCAGCAGGGCAGGTTTGTCCCGCCTACCTCCCGAGGGAGCCCCCCCACCTCCACCTTGAAAAAAAATATTTTCTTAAAAGAGATGAAATCTTGGCTTGTAACAAGATGGATGAAAGGAGATAAGTATGCTAAGCAAACTAGGTCAAAGAGAGACCAGAAAAAAAAAACCCCCAAAACAAAGAGATCAGGCGTTTTCACTCAAGAGGAATATAAAGAAATGAAGCAAACAAATAGAAAATAACAACATAAAAGTACTGACTTTGACAACAAAAGAAACTTGATGCAAAAAGAAAGAGCTACACAGGGATTGGTAAAGAGGGTAATCTGACAGTGATGAATGGTATTAGAACTCTTGTGGTAGTTATAATTTGGTCTTTGCATATATCAAGAGATGAAACTGTTCTCTTGAAACTTATAGTTAAACAATTGTGAATATTTTAAGTGAAAAAAAATGGGCTCCTTCTAACATTTGGGTTTTGCATAGTATATTGTATAATATGGCCAGAGACATTTGTCAAAAATCCGACTATTAGGCTTGGGAAAACGCTTATGAACTCTATTTTTAAAGTGGTGGCTGTTGTCTAGAGAGATAGCTCAAAGATAGGCAGTACATGTTTTACATACTGCAAGCTCAGTTTTGATCCCCTGGCATGACACATCGTCCACCAGTACCTCTGAGAGTGACTCTCAAGGACAATTCAGGAGTAACTTACAAGCAGTGTTGTAAATGGCCCTCCCACCACAAAGTATGGGGTAGGAGAATGGAAATAAAAAGGATCAAAGAAATGGTATAGGGCTTATTGCACTTGCTTACACGCAACTGAGCTCAGTTCTATCCATAGCATTGCACATGGTCTCTTAAGCACTGCAAGAAGTGACCCTTGAGCACCAAGAATAGTCATTGGATGTAGTCCCAAACTCCTCCCCTAAAAAACAAAAGAAAGAAAGAAAGAAAGAGAGAGAGAGGGAGAGAGAAAGAAAGAAAGAAAGAAAGAAAGAAAAGAAAGAAAGAAAGAAAGAAAGAAAGAAAGAAAGAAAAGAAAGAAAGAAAGAAAGAAAGAAAAGAAAGAAAGAAAGAAAGAAAGAAAGAAAGAAAGAAAGAAAGAAAGAAAGAAAGAAAGAAAGAAAGAAAGAAAGAAAGAAAGAAAGATACATATGAGAAGTTTGAGATCCTGAAGTATTTTCTAATTTGGGGTATTTCTGCTCCTTGATAGGGAATAGATAAACATATCATATCATACCACCCCACTCCACCCCCCACTCGAATGAGATCTGGGTAGTATCATGTAATGAATATTATATTTATACTAGGAAATGTGTTAATATTTTTACTGATCATGATCAATGAACATAAACAGTGTCTGAAGTCAGTTCAGGGTAGGTTTTGTTGCCAAATGTGTTCAGGCCGGTCTGGTATTGAGGCCAAATGAAGTACAAAAAAGACTCATTTATGAAGCCTCTTTGATTTTTTAAATTAAATGTTTTATTAATTATTATTTATTAATATTATTAATATGACTCAGACATGGGGCAGAGCTGCTACTGGCTCTCCCTGTGCCCAGCCTCTCATAAGGCACCCAGGAGGGATGGCGCGGGTTCTAGCCCTGGCCCGCCACCCCAGCACAGCCTTGCAACAAGCCAGATGAACCCCCACTCCATGAGGGCCTCCATTTTCCACATTCGGACTTCCCTCTCATCAGAACTCCACCCAGCAGACCAGCCTATCACAGCCTGGCTTGCGCGGCTGCAAGTGGCTACGCAGTTCATCAATAAATGCTGGATTTAGAGATGACTACAAGAGTATGCTACCTGCATGGCAGAGCCTGGCAAGCTACCCGTGTCGTATTTGATATGCCAAATTATAGCCCTCATTCCCATGATCTGATGGAATGGTTTGAGGCTCTTTATGTTTCTGGAGCAAGCAGGTGCCCTAGGGCTCTACTAGCATGAGACAGGACATATGGAGATGTTACTGGTGTCTGCCTCGAGCAAATCGCTGCTCAACGGGAAGACAGTGATAAATATTATTAATATTAATTATTATTTATTAATTACTAATGTTATTTATTAATATCACAGACATGGAGCAGAGCTGCTACTGGCTCTCCCTGTGCCCTGCTACTCACGAGGTGCCCAGGAGGGATGGCGGGTTCTAGCCCTGGCCCGCCACCCCAGCAGAGCCTTGCAACAAGCCAGACGACCCCCAACTCCATGACTGCCCTCATTTTCCACATCGGACTTTCCTCTTGTCAGAACTCCACCCAGCAGACCAGTCTATCACAGTCCAGCTCATCGAGATCCACCCTGCAGCAGTCTTTTTTAAATCCGGCTCAGGTATGCTGATCCAGAGACTCACAGACATGGGGCAGAGCTGCTTACTAGCTCTCCCTGTGCCCAGCCACTCACAAGGCACCCAGGAGGGATGGCGGGTTCTAGCCCTGGCCTGCCACCCCAGCAGAGTCTTGCAACAAACCAGATGACCTCCCACTCCATGAGGGCCTCCTCCATTTTCCACATTCGGACTTCCCTCTCGTCAGAACTCCACCCAGCAGACCAGCCTATCACAGCCTGGCTTGCGCGGCCACAAGCAGCCGCACGGGTTCATCAATAAATGCGGGATTTAAAGATGACTACAAGAGTATGCTACCCACATGGCAGAGCCTGGCAAGCTACCCATGTCGTATTTGATATGCCAAATCCCAGAAACAATTTTAGACCTCATTCCCATGACCTGATGAAATGGTTTGAGGCTCATTATGTTCCTGGAGCAAGCAGGTGCCCTTAGGCTCTACTACCATGAGATAGGACATATGGAGATGTTACTGGTGCCTGCTCGAGCCAATCAATGATGAACAGGAAGACAGTGATACAGTGATTTTATTATACCACCGTGAGATATACAATTACGGCGTTGTTCCTGTTTAGAGGTTTCGGTCACATAGTGTTCCAGCACCCGCCCTCCACCAGTGCCCATTTCCCACCATCAATGTCCCTAATTCCCTCCCCTCCCATAGCCCGCCTAAACGGAAGGTTCTTTATCTCGTTTTTGATGAAGCTTCTTTGTAAATCAGAATTGTTGGAGAAAGGATTAAGAACAACATGCTTCTGTCTGCGCAAATGAAGCTGTAAATATATACTGTTCAAAATGAAGAAAATAAGTGAATTGGGGGTGATGAAATTTTGTGTTATTAAAGAAAATAGTATTTGTGGGGAATGTTTGCTTTACAGAAGAACATTGTTTATTTCCTTCTTCTTGCTTTGCTTGGGTGGGGGAGAGGGGCACACTTTGCATTTCTGCTGGCTCTACACTCAGAAACTACTCCTGGTGGTGCTCAGGGGGACTACACCGGATGTCAGGCATTGGACTTGGGTTGGCAGTGAGCAAGGAAAATGCCTTTTATTATTCCAGCCCCAACTTCGTTTCTAATAAAAACAAGAATCTTAGTGGATGAATAAGCTGCATGATGTAGTGTATATTCTGGAAAGTTAGAATATACTTTCATACAGTGATGGAAAAGGAAAGTGAACCTAAGAAGAATGGCTCGTCTAATGGTGGGATAATTAGGTGATAAGCATATTTGTGGGGAGAGCAGACGAATGAGTGTTGGCATTCACTAACAGGCTTTATGGGGAGGGGGAGGGCATACATGATGCTCAGGGCTTGCTCCGGGCTCTATGCCTAGTGATCAATTCTGGTGGCTCACTGTGAACCATATGCAGTGTCATGATTCAACCAAGGTTGACTGCGCGTAAGACAAGACAAGCATCCACCCCCAATTTTAGTAACCTCTGACCCTACACTTACAGATTTCTGAGTTCAAATCCTGATTTCATTTCTTGCTCAACTTTTCTAAGTCTCAGTTTCCTCATATGTTATATATGAGGAAACATATGTATGTGACATGTGAGGTAACAACAATATCATAGAGACTAGAGAGATAGTTCAGCAGGTAAGGTACTTGTCTTGTATGCAGCAAAACCAGTTTGATCCCCTGCATCCCATATGGTCCCTTGAACACTGCCTGGAGTGATCCTTGAGCACAGAACAAGCAGCAAGGCCTGAGCACTCCAGGTGTCCCTTCCCCACTCTTCCCCCAAAAGAATAATATCATGGAGTTGTTAGGAGGCACCAAAAAAAAAAAAAAGAACCCAAAGTACTTATCATAATACCTTGTACAAAGATATCAGCACAATAAATAACAGAGTTAAGATGAACTATTATCAGTAGCAGTTACGATAAAGTTTCTCACTCAACTTTTAGTTTTCACAATCAGTGTTGCCACAAGATTTCATACAATATGTAACTTTCTCCACTTGCAATATGCCCCTCATGGGATCACTCTGATGACAAAATCACATTTGAGAAACATTTCAGAAATAGAAATCTTGCTTCAGTTACACCTTAATGTAAACAAGAGGTCCTTCCTCTAAAAAAAAAAAATCAGTACTCTGGCTGTCTGTGCTAACCTTCTGCTTTATTTTTGTGATAGTGAGTTTTAAATCAAGCAGTGTAGAAGGCCCCAGAATTCTGTTACATCTGGAGTTCAGAAAGCTATTTTTGTTTATAGTTTTCTGAAAGCAAAGCATGTTTTTGTTGTAATATCTTTTAACTCACTACTTTATAATTTTGATTTTTAGGGCTGGTTTTCACCTTCAACATAAAGTTATATAGCTGAGCCTAGCCAACCCTTTCCTTTTATCTCTCTTAATTGTCACTATAAAAGTAATCCACATACGTAGTTCTTCTTAAATCTAAAACTAAGGAGCATGGTGGGGGTGGTAATAGTGTATGTTTGTGTTTGCATAAAGCAAATTACTGAAAGGGGAAAATTCCATAACTCCATTCCCTTGACCCGATTTTGCAGAGATAGTTGTTACTTCATTAGGCCTTTGTACTGATAAACAACTTCGTTGTATGTATATACAAACATCTGTATTCGGAATCTTAGGAAGGAATTTGTTAATGATATACCAAAAAGCAAAATTGTTCTTTAAGTACTCTTCTGCAGCTTGCTTTTTGGGTCTCTTTAAGGATATATTATGGGCATCTCATATTGTAACAAATTTATTGTTTTGATTCTTTTCTAAGAAGTTGCAGTCTTTAAGTGTAATTGTGCATAGTTAATGACTTACACCTTTATTCATTCAAGTAGTATTTACTGATCAGTAAAAGGAGAATGTGTACTAGGTATGAAACATAGGTTGTGGTGCTGGAATGGGCTTTTCTTGCATGCAGCTGACCTGGGTTTGATCCTCAGCATCCCATATCTTTCCCTGAGTACTACCAGGTGTAATTCCTGAGTGCAGAGGCAGGAATGAGCCCTTAGCATGCTGGGTGTGCCCCCACCCAAAAAAAAAAAAAAAAAACCAAATAAGAGAAAAGTGCAGTTGCAAGAAGCTAGTTTTTTGTGCTCTGGATGCATTTTATTATCTGGAAAGATAAATAAAACAAAATAACAGCAAAATTAATTAGTACAGAATACATGGGCTTAGCTTTTACTGCCCTATAAATCAGAAGGAAGTAAATTAAAACCAGATTAGACAGAGGCATGAAAGCTAGAAGTTTGCCTATTTTGATTCTTGTATATTATTTTTCCAGATATTTCCTTTCTTTTTATTGTAAACTGTCAGAATTTAAGAAGACACTAGTATTTGAACATAAAAATCTGTTTTATGAAGTCCTTATTCAAATTATCCTTTAAAGCTACTGGTCCATATTGAAAGTCTGTTCCATCAGCTTTTTTTTTTTCATGAAAGGAACAGTAATTCATATTAATGCTTTGGTGTGCCAGAATGGTGCTATGGTCTTGTTCAGTGGTGATCAAGTCACAGCATCAACCTCATGTCCTAGTGGCCCAGTTACTAGCATTTCAGAAAGGTTGGTGGTTCGTGCCCACCCAGGGACAACAGATGTCGGGGAGCGCCACCGGGTCCCCGACAGTGTCGGGAAGCGAAGTTCCCTTCTACCTCTGAAACCGCGAGGAATGGATGAAAACTCAGGAATCCGATGCAGTTTTAAAAGGGCTTTACTATTACAGGTTCCAATATACCATCCAAGAGCAGGAAAAGCCTCAGGACTCTGGGTTCCCAGCTAGGCCCCAGCCAGGTGCAGGCCAAGATGGCTGCCACCACGTGTTGAGGCCCAACAGAGAATGGAGAGAAGCAAAAAGCCAAGGGAAGCCAAAATGGCAAAAGGGGGAGAGAGCTTCTTTCTTCTTGCAGCTTATTTTATAGCCAGAAATCCGCCTAAACTCCCCATCCCAGCCCATTCTGGGCTGGGCTATCTAGTGATGAAAATTCAAAGCCTCCCAGCAGAGCTGGGAGGAGCTGCAAGCCAAATGTAAACTTCTCCTGGCAGGATCAAATGCCCTCAGGTAATTTCTCCCAGCACCTCACCCAATGTCTTTTTATATGATAATGTTTTTGAGCAAGATCCGCCTGGAAAAATCTCCACAGGGTAGAGAAGGGGGCTCTTAGAGGAGTCCTGTAACACTTGTGGCCCAGTTACTAGCATTTCAGATCTCTCTTCTCACTTCTGGATCACCTAGAATTTGTAGCTTGTTTCTTCTATGTGGGAATGACATCCTGCTTGCCTTGAAAAATACCAACATCTTGAAATCCTCACTCTTTTCTTAACACAACACCCATATAACTCTTCCTGCTGCAGTTTTATTAGCGGGTGGGGGGCACATTCAGGTGCCCGGGGATTATGCCTGGATCCTTGTCCAGGGATCACCCGGATGGATCTCAGGAACTCATCTGTTGCGCTGGGGATAGGAACAAGAGTGAGTCTATGAAAGGCCAATGTCCTGCTGCTGTACTCTCTCTACCACCCTATCTCTACTTAGGAGTGGAACTGCTTACAAGTGAGCTTTTATTATTGCATCTATGTAAGCATTTCATAAGTTTTTTTATTAAGTAATAGTTTTTGGATAATTTATGTATTTATTTATGTTTCTTTTTTTTGGGCGGTCACACCCAGTGATACACAGGGGTTATTTATGGCTACGTACTCAAGCCTTATCCTGGTGATGCTCAGGGGACCATATGGGATACTAGGGATCAAACCCAGGTCAGCGCCGTGCAAGACAAACACACTACCCACTGTGCTATTACTTTTTTGGAATAACTATCCAAAAAGAAATATATCAAAACAGATGCAATAATAAAGCATAGTTGAACTTAGATATATATCAAACATGAGCAGAAAATGTCCCAGTATAAATATAAAATGAAGTAAAATATTTCTTTGAATTTACAATGTAATCGTGAGGCTTAGCATATACATGTAAGATTTTTTTTTTGAGAAATTGACTTCTTTACTATTGAGATGTCTCTCTTTAGTCATATTATTACTTCCAGAATATAATTTGTTTGAGGTCAAGAACACCCAGGTTTCCAAGAATAGCTAAAGCAATCCTTGAGAAAAAGAAGATGAGAGGCATCACCCTTCCCAACTTCAAACTGTACTACAAAGAGGTAGTAGTTAAAATAGCATGGTATTGGAATAAAAACAGACCTGTGGACCTATGGAATAGATTTGAGTATCCTGACACCCATCCTCAAATACATGACCATTTAATCTTTGATAAAGGAGCAAAAGAGTATTAAATGGAGCAAGGAAGACCTCTTCAACAAGTGCTGGGAAGGAAAACTGGGCAGCTACATGTAAAAAAAATGAATTTGGACCTCTGTCTAACACAATGTACAAAAATCAGATCAAAATGGATTAAAGATCTTAATATCAGACCTGAATCCATAAAGTATGTAGAAGAAAATATAGGAAAAACCCTCCATGACATTGAAGCTAAAGGTATCTTCAAAGACGAAACACCACTAACAAAGCAATTGGAAGCAAAGATAAACATATGGGACTATATGAAACTAAAAGCTTCTGCACCTCAAAAGAAACAGTGACCAAGATACAAAGACAGTCCACAGAATGGTAAATAATATTCACCCAATACCCATCCGATAAGGGTTAATATCAAGGATATATCAGGCACTGGTAGAACTTCACAAGACAAAAACACCCAACCCCATCAAAAAAATGGGGAGAAGAAATGAACAGAAATTTCGACAAGGAAGAAATTCGAATGGCCAAAGGCATATGAAAAAATGCTCATAATCACTAATCATTAGAGAGATGTAAATCAAAACACCAATGAGATATTATCTATACCACAGAGACTAGCACATATCCAAAAGAGCAAGGACAACAAATGCTGGCATGGATGCGGGGAGAAAGGGACTCTTATCCACTGTTGGTGGGAATGTCAATTGGTACAGCCTCTTTGGAAAACAATATGGACATTCCTCCAAAGGCTAGAAATTGAGCTCCCATTTGACACAGCCATACATACTACTCCTGGGAATATACCCTGGGAAGCCAAAACCACACAGCAGAAACACCATCTGCACTTTTATTTTCATAGCAGCACTATTCACAATAGCCAGAATCTGGAAACAACCAGATTGCCCGAGAACTGATGACTGGATGAAGAAACTTTGGTACATCTACACAATGGAATACTATGCAGCTGTAAGGAAAAATGAAGTTATAAAATTTGCCAATAAATGGGTGGACATGGAGAGGATCATGTTGAGTGAAATTAGCCAGAAGGAAAGAGACAGATATAGAATGACTGCATTTATTTGCCAGATAAATTTTTATTTGCATATATACACTATATATCTGTATATATGTATACACACATATATGTATATAAACAAAATACCAATATCCAAGGTCAGGCAAAACATGGATCATTATATAGAAAATTATATATCGTTTTATATAAAATATAATATATGATATATGATATCATAATACATATGTTAATACATATGTATAACATATGATAACATAATACATATGTTAATACATAACATATAATATATAATATATAACATATAACATATTATATATCATTATATGTATATAATGATACCAATATCCAAGGTCAGACAAAACACCTATCTTGTCAATGGGTGAAATCTATCACAAACGTGTGGGAGTCAGAGGTTAAGTAAGACAGTGAAGGGAACAGTGCTAATAATTGTTGAAAATGATGATACCAGCCTAGAACTGAACATTGAATATAGGCAAAAGATACACACGATAACCTCAAATGTGTGTATTACAATCCACAATGTGTAAGAGAGAGAGAGAGAGAGAGAGAGAGAGAGAGAGAGAGAGAGAGAGAGAGAGAGAGAGAGAGAGAGAGAAAAGAGAGAAAAGAGATAAAAGAACCTGCCATAGAGGCAGGCTCAGGGAGGGGCGAAAGAATCGGGAACATTGGTGGTGGGAAATGGGCAATGGAGGAGGGATGGTGCTGGAACACTGTATGACTGAAACCCAAACATGAACTTCTTTGTAATTGTATATCTCACGGTGGTATAATAAATTATTTTTAAAAAAGAGAGAAATAAAGGAAATGAACTAAAAAAAAATATTTGAGTTTCTCTTTCTCTTCTTAGCAATTTTTTTCCTATATCTCATTTACTTGATAAAAATAAAATGTTTGGAGAGATAGTACAGCAGGTAGGGCATTTGCCTTGCACATGGCTGACCTGGGTTTGATCCTTGGCATTCCATATAGTCCTCCAAATACTGTCAGGTGTGATTCCTGAGGGCAGAGTTAGAAGTAATGCTTGAGCTTTGCTGGATGTGGGACAAAAAACAATTAAATAAATAAATAAACAAATAAACAAACAAATAAATATAAAAATAGAATAATACTTGACAGAAAAAGAACACCGGGTTAGTACTTAACAGCCTTAAAGATGGTTCTTGGTAATTCACACCGGTTGGTATTTATACCATGTGTAATTCTCTCTATGTGACCACAAATATTGCCAAAATGAATGATTTCACTCCTAAGATGTGGTTGTAAAAGTCTGATTTTCATGGTCTATCCCTAGGTTTTCCTTTCTTTTTTTCACTTTTGTTTTTGGGCCACACTTGGTTGCGCCTCAGGGGCTACTCCTGATTCTGTGCTCAGGAGCCATAACTACTGATACTCACTGGACCATATGCAGTATGTGATTTAAACAATATGAAGCTGCATGCTAGGCCAACACCTTAACTTTTGTACTGTCTCTCCAGCCCTCCCTTTAACCACATTTAGAGCATGCGCTGAGCCATATTCCCAGTCCTGAAGCCATGTGTTGACAGCAGTGATTTCACAAGCTTGGTTGTGCTGATTGTACACTTGGGTCATGGTGCTCATGCATGCTTGGTTGTGGTGACCTGTAGATCTCACACTTTCATCAGCGATTCTAAGAGGCAGTGCTGCTGGCATCACACTTTGCATGTGGGGTGGTAATGAGGAATGAACTCAAGGCCTCATGTTTGCAAGACAAGCTCTCTACTTCTGAACTCTCCTGGAATTCTATTTATTGAATATAAATTTGTAGCAGACTACTTAGTTCAATTTAATGTTCTCATTAATAAACACAGTATCTTACATGCAGACTATCATAAAGGGCTCTATGTTAAGGGCCAAAGGCTTGTTAGGTATCTGGCTGGGACCATTCATAGATGCACCTTGCTGAATTTAGTCCAACTCCAATCCTTAGAGATGTTCACTCTTTGGCATCCTTAGATGTAAGCATATACCTTTAAGGGGCATATTTGACTTTTTCAACTATCCTGTTTCATTTCTGAATGACAAAATTGTTAGAAAATGTTCTGTATAATGAGCTAAATGTAATTCCTTATATCATTAATATTTTATTTCTTATTTTTCTAACCTATATCTAGACATTTTTACTTATCAAGGTCTTTTAATCCTTTTTAACTTGAGAACACTGATTTGACCTGTAAACTGATATTGTTCTAGGCATTGTGCTATTCTTCAGGTTGCAGAATTGAGAGGAAGAAGACAATGTCCAGCTTATAGATCCTTCAGTTTGGTGAAGGAGTAAGAGAGAAATCAAATAAACTAGCAGACAAAAGTGAATATTATGTACAATGTGTACATACCACAAAGATCAACTAAGGTGCTCATGATAGAAGGATTTGATCTGGTCACGGAACTTTGTGTGTGTATGTATGTAGTTGGGAATCAATATAAATTAAAATCCAAAAGTAGAAGATAATATAGAATATGAAGAGGGACAAAAGCGTCCAGAAAGAGAGAAGAACCTATATTAAAAAAAAGGCATTGAGACCAAAAAATATGGTAGATCTAATGTAACATAACTGATAACTTTCTGAAACACTTCACTCACTCAATGAATATACTGAATCTCAGAAGTACACCCTATTACTGCAAACAATTTTCTAATATTTTAGATATATTTGTAGTGAACAGATTTTATTTTGCTCCAAGAAAGTATAATTTGGATTGCCCATTGGAGAGGTACTATCCCACCTTAGCTTCAGGGATCTGAAACATGTCAATTTGGGGGTCCTCTTTGAGACCAAAAAATTATTGATGAAGAACATAAAATTACATAGAAAAGGCTTGGAAAAGGCTCCCGTAAGTGACAAGTCCTCACTTTAAAACTTTATTTGTCTCAGAGTAGAAAAATCTGCCTCTTACCTCCAGATATTCAGATAATTCATGGGCAGTGATATCCAGGGAGTTCATAGTAGTGTAGAAATCTGAAATTGATAGACTTCCAAGTTTCTCAAAATGTAAAGAGTTTATGTTTACTTGGCTTAAGTTTGAAAATTAAATAGATCAAAGTTGATTTCTTGGCAATCCTTACCCCAAGCGGCCTTACAGAATGAGTTTGAAAATGATGTGTTATTTGAGATTGAGTGAGTGAGTGAGACTATAGTGTCTATCTTTCAGGCTGAGAATAATATAAAGCTGAAAGCTAGCTTGAACTGGTAGACAACAGTTTACTCCTAGACTCAAAAGCTAAACTAATAGAATCTGGACTAAAAGACTTCAGAAACAAAGCCTGAGTTTCCTTCCTGAGCCATGAATGTTTATGCAGAATATGAGAATACTTCAGCATGGCCCAAAGGCATCCCTCTGCCCTTTAACCACCTCTCACTCCTTACCCACTTCCTCTGGTTAGAGGAAGCTTGGAGCTAGGAGACTCCAAGTTTTAAGCATACCCATTACCCCGTACACATTTTTAACACCTTTGTCAGAAAGGAAGGCAAGCACACCCCCGACAATGACTGCTACCCCAGGAGCCAAAACAAAACCCATAACCTTCAGAGTCCATTATGTTCTGAATCATTACCATAAGACAGGAATAACAGCAGCGCTCTGAGCACTGTTGCATTCCCAGGAGAGTTGTCTGGACAGATCATAGAGCTCTTAGTATGCTTTAATTAGAGCTCAGTAAGTTATGTGGCTAAAGTTCCTTCCATGTTGGTCACCAAAGAAGGAAGTATAAGTGAGGTTAAGTGGTCAGTTTATGAACACCAGGCCATCTCATCTATAGTTACTTTTCCAGTCTGTCCAGTTCGAGGGAGTCTGACTTAGCAGCAGCCTTGCCAGGTCCCACGCCTTTGCTTGCAGGTGCTCAGGATGGGAGCTAATGTGTTAATATCTCACTGCCCCAGGGTCCAGCCCTGTCAAGTCTGGATCTGCTCAATTTTTTTTTGGATCAAGTCTATTAGGGACATCTCTGAGCTCAAAAGATAACAGTCCTGGAACCAGGCAGATTCGATCTGAGCACCTGCCAGGCAGATGAGGAATCAAGGCCAGCACTTTATAACAGGAGATAATTGCGAAGAGCTCAGATTTGTAGATCTTCACAGGACTCCAAGTTGGTTTAAGTATTTTTCTATTTTAATGTCTGGGAACCTTTAATTTTTTTTTTTACTAGTTTTATGTTTTTTCAGAAACCACCACCTTTCTTAAGAGGACAGAAAATTTTTTAGGGCTAAAAAAGGAAGTGAAAATATTCTAGAATATTTGTGAAATCCTGGGAGTTTACCGTGATCCTGTTTACCATGATCCCCTCTGACTTCTAAGGTATCTTTGCTCTCTGCCTTTTGGAAATGAGCTGACAGACCCCTAGTCACGGCTCTGTGACCACTTATAAGATATGGATACAAACTATGACCTGTATGATCTGTATGGATACTTATCAGATATGGATATAAACTACTTCAAATCCATGTACCTTGTATGAGTGCCTCCCAACAATTACGAGAAGAGTAAATGTCTTTCCCTCATTAGGCAAAGAATTAGATTTTGGGAAGTGGGGGCTTGGTTGCCCCTTCTGAGGCTGGCGGATAAAAAGTAAGGGCCTTGTGGCGCAGCAATGCTCAACCAGGCCACCCCAGTGTTGCTTACCCCAGTGAAGCTGTGCCCGGTGAGACTTAAGGGAATTTGCTGGACCTGAGATCCAAAGAGGATTAAGTGACCACCTTAACCCCCTATATAGCTCTCTGGTCCAGCAGTGAGTGCTTTTGATTTGTCTTAAAGTGACACTTTCTCTTTTTTTTTTCATTTTATTTTATTTTATTATTTCCCCCCCCCAATTTTATTACACCATTTTAGACATACAATTGAAAGATGCTCATGTAGAGTTTTGGTTCTACAGTATTCCAACACCCATCCCTCCACCCAAACCCATCTCCTATCACCAATGTCCCCACCCTCCCCCCCCCTCCCACACCTCAACTACTTGGCGGGTTCTGTATGTCATCTCTCTCCTCTTTATCTCTCCCTCCCTCCAAACTTTCCTGCACATCGTGGAATGCAGTGCATTAAAGGACATTACTGTTTCCACTATTTTAATGGACCGCACGGCCGCAAATGGCAGCGCGACCTGGGCTTGAACTGGTTTTGCTCTGTTAATCTGGTCGTGAGCAGTTTCCCAGCGTCCGGACAGCGAAGGTGGTGGCCAGTGTGGTGGGCGAGTCTCATCTGGCTGCTTCTGGGACCCCAGAGGTGATGGGCCCACTCCCAAAACCCATCTGTCCTCCCCGGGCCCCATAGTCAGCTAGGCCGGGACGAGCCGAGTTCCAGCTTCCCCAGCTGCTTCAAAGTGACACTTTCAAACACCAACACTTTTCATTATGTTTAGCCCGTGGGTTGGAAGAGGCGGCCTGTGTGCACCTGTGGCTCTTCCCCAGAACTGGCTTATGCTTCTGTGCCTTCTCAGTTCCCGTTTCCTGGCCCATTCTTGTGTCCCTTTCTCCCGAATTTTCATCACCTTTCCTTGGGCCTTTCCTTTTCATTTCCTATATTTCATAAATTACTAATACTGGATTTCACACACCCCTTTTATTGCACTTATATACCTCTTTGGACCATACTGGTGTTGCTTGGGGCCCTGGACCAATGGTGCTCCAGCTTGGAACCACAAGAGTCACTGTGGCCAAAGCCTGGAGGCTCTCACTCAGGGTTGGCCTGTGAAAGGCACGTGAAAGTTTTAAAAAAGTTTATTATATCACCATGAGACAGACAATTACAAAGCTGTTCATGATGGCATGTGAAAATTTTTAGGGATATTATATAAACATATACGTAATTATTATTAATCATAATATGTATTATTTCTACTTATAAATAGAATATAAAATATTCTATCATGTAAACTATAATATACTTTGTATTTAAATGTAAAACTATTTATATCATATATAAATGATAGCTACCATGGAAGCTGTAATGCCCAGCCCTTCACTGTGATGTTTTTCATACCATAATTATTTACGCCACACTTTCTAAGAAAAGCTTTGTGTATAAGAAGAAAAATCTCAGCTGTGAACTTTCTTAATCTTCATAGTAACTGGACTAATTAATGTATTTACTTAGAAAATAGTTGGCAATGACTTCCGGTGCTTTTGTTAGATTTGAAGTGACAGCTGAGAATTCATTTTCCTGCAGGTGAATAGTTTTCTCTTAGAGCCCTCATTATTCTTTCGCCACACACACAGGCTTATCTATTTCTGCCAGTCAGATCCAGCCATCGCTCTCCTTTCTCCTCAATGAGCTGACATTTGTGCTGCGAAGAAAAATCTTAAGGTTACGGATGATTTTCCAGCAGCTTACATTGAAGAGTTGCTTGAGACCCAGCTTAGCGAAGGTACTTTGAGGGGAACTCTTCCTATCCCGTCTCTGTGTAAAATTTCCAGTCACCACCCCAGGCCTCCATGCTAGTTCTCCATGCAAAGTAAGGCTGGATGCTTCAATAAAATTTTAATTTTGAGCAGTTCTGGAGACAAGATGATCAGGAAGCCTTCTACAGGGTTGGGGATTTTTTTTTTTTTGAAGGTCTCTCTTGTTGGCCTGGTGATGGTTTTTTCTCTCTCTGCATCTTCACCTGTCTTCCTTTTGGGAGAATCTGTGTTCTAACCTCGTCTTCTAAAGACACATGTTATCTTGCATTCAGATATGATCCTGTGACTCAGTTTAATTCTCTCTAAAAATTCCATGTTCAGGGGCTGGAGCGATAGCCCAGAGGGTAGGGAGTTTGCCTTTGCACGCGGCCGGCCCCTGCCGGCCCGGGTTCGATGCCCAGCATCCCATATGGTCCCCTGAGCACGGCCAGGAGTAATTCCTGAGTGTAGAGACAGGAGAAGCCCCTAAGCATTGCGGGTGTGACCCAAAAATAATAAAAAAAATTAAATTAAAAATTCCATGTTCAGATATAATCAACATTTGGAGACACTAAGGTACAGAACTCCAATCTACTGGTGCACAATAGAGCCTTCTTCTGCATCTGCAACGGCCCCTCCATCACTTTACAGGAATTTTTTTTTCAGAGCAAATGTAGACAAGCTCTTTATCTGATACTCTAAAGGGTGGCACACCCATGTTAGCATAGCTGACAACCAAAAGACCCAAACCCAAAGCACTTCCACTTTGTGGAACAGGAAGTGACTGGAGCACTGGGAGGGTGGCAGAAAATCCGACAAAGGGCAAAACTGTATTGACAGTTGTGACTCACATAGTGCAGTTATGACCAATACTAACACTATTCCTGAGTTGTCACGAAGAAGTGAGACCACCAAAAAATTTTTTCTGGTAAAGGGTCCAAAGAAATAGTATACAGCAGGTAAGGTATTTGCCTTGCTCATGGCTGTCCCGGATTCAATCCACAGCATCTTATATGATCCTCCAATGCCAAGAGTTATCTCTGATTGCCCTCAGGGTAAGTCTTTAGTACAGACTGGCTTGGTTAAAAAATAATAATAAAAATTTCTGGTAGCAACTGGTGGAAATGTTCCCATTTGATGAATTGTTCAAGAAGAGGGATAGGCTGGAATTAGCAGCGATGAGGAGGTAGGGTTCAAAGCTAGGGGTGCAAGTGTTGCACCTCACACACGTGTCCCCTCAGATTCCAGCTGTGCACCCTTCTCTTTGCCTCTCACCCCCTCCTACCACTTTGAAGGGGTGCAAACTAGTCATCCTGTAGTGGATTCCCCTGGGGTACCCCAGAGCTTCAGGGCTCCGGTGCAGTTTGATCCTGACACTTTCTTTCCTACAAAGTCCCAGGGACAGATGGCAGGGGAAAAGCAAGGGAAACTATCCCCTATAGTGAAGGAAAATGTTCCCAGACCTGTAGTGGACAGCTTAGAGGAGATAGCTGGACCCACTATGTGATGCCACTAATAGCCCTTAGCCAGGCGCTGAGGCCCAGAGGAGCTCCCAAGGAAAGGAAATTATTTTCAAGAACTTTTAAAATAAAAGGTCTTGAGTGGGGGGAGTAGTGGGGGCACACCTGGCACTCAGAGGTTACTCCCCGCTCTGGTTCTGGAGCCAGTCCTGTCAGAACTGAGGGATCTTATGCCATGTCAGATGAAGCAAAGTGAGCAGGGATTGTCTGTATGCAAGGCAGGGGGCCTGTCCTGCAAGAGAGCTTGGAAAGAGCTAAGATTTGCCAGCTGCTCCACGGAGGAGGAGCTGTGGCAAGAGGAGGCGGTGTCCACTGCAAGGAAAGGAGTGCTGGAGTTCCTGCCCAGGTGTGAGGACACAGGCAAGTGCTCCCTCTTGGAGGGAAATCCAGAAAGGAGGTCCGACCCCCGAAATGAAGAGACTCCAGGCCCCACTCCTCATTCTCCCCTTCCTCTTGGGGATTCTCCCATCATGCATGTGGCGTTGCTCTAAAAGTCTTAAGAAGATGGACCTTCGTCCACTTCAGGTTAGCTGTGAAACTGTTCCTGGCACTTGGCCTCACCTCCTTCCCTGTCTGGCCCCTGAGTTCAGTGGCTGGTTTCCTACCCCAGTTCTTTTGCAAGTTGGTTTTGTTTATTCCCTCAAATTGGAGCACACTAGGCCACCAACACTCCCAAATCCTGGGTCCAGCTTTTCCACTAAAGTTTAACTCCCCAGTTGTGTCTGGCAGCACCTGGGCTGGGGAGGATATTTCCTTTATAAAAACCTCAGAAAAGCTTTATAAAAACCAATTTCAGACCATCAGCTTGAGAATGTGTCTCTTTGGGGAAGCAAGTGTTAAAGGCTCTTGTGGACCAACTTTGTACCCCCCATTGTTGTAAATAAGATTTAATGATGGAACTACAAGATTTGTACTGTTTTGGGTTTGTTTGGTTTTTTTCTTTTACTATCTGCAAAAATTATTCTCTTCCACTTGGTTTTTATTGCAACATTTGAAAAAAGACTACAAGTTGTGCTTTAAAAAAAATACAGTGAAAAGTGTTCGGGCAATTGAAAGATGTTGACTACAGGTGCTAGAGTGATTTCCTTTTCAAAATGAAAATTCCTCAGTTTCACTGGATAAATTCTTTCTGTAGATGTCAGATCCTGCTTGGAAATCAGAAAGGTTTTCCTTTAACCCCATATATGAGTGTATAATAAAAAGGGCTCGGATCCCCTACCTGCCTGACCTGATGGGCCTCAGTGAGATGTAACCAGTAGTCACAGAGATTTGCAGTTGTTTCCAAAGATGTTCATCAGGCACTTTTTTTTCCATCAGGTGACCTTTTTATTTAAACCATACCCTCTGTGGTGAACAGTGAATTAATATTTTAATAACCTATAAAGCACTCTTTATGACTAGACTTATATAGCATTATATTTTGTGTACATGTGTTTTGAACATGGTGCTATAAAAGAAATTAAATTATACCTGTTTTTATAATCCTGTTTTGGAATTTCTTCATGTTTTAGTATATCAGTATTTTAGAATGGGATCACCCTAGCCCCCCACAGCTGCCCCCAGGGAAGAGCGGAAACTCCATCAACGGGAACCAAGGCAAAGTGCCTTGGTTCCAGCCCGGACTGACCCGACCCGTGCGCCCCTGAGTTCCCGGAAACGCCTCAACTCCCCACAGGTGTGTGTGTGTAATTCTTGCGTCTCCGCGTGACCCCAAGCTGCCCCAGGGAAGAGCGGAAACTCCATCAACGGGAACCAAGGCAAAGTGCCTTGGTTCCAGCCCGACGTGACCCCGACCCGTGCGCCCCTGAGTTCCCGGGAAACGCCTCGACTCCCCCACAGGTGCGTGTGTAATTCTTGCGTCTCCGTGGACCCCAAGCTGCCCCAGGGAAGAGCGGAAACTCCATCAACGGGAACCAAGGCAAAGTGCCTTGGTTCCAGCCGGACTTCACTCCGCGTCGCTCAGAGCTTCTGGGAACATCCCCAAAACTCAAAACACGCGGGACGCTTAGTGCGTCCGCGCAACCCCTCACTACCTACCTTGTGGTCCGGCAGCGACCCTCTCACTACCTACCTTGCATGAGGTACCAGTGAACCTTGGTTCCCACATCCTTGCTACCACCCCAAACTCTTCAAACAGACCAGACCCCTACTAACTGTACTATCTAGTCACCCAAGAACTCACAGTTGCAACCTACAATAGTCATAATGGTAAAGCAACGCAAAATTCCATCAAGCTCTGTGAGTGAAGTCACTGGTCCAGATGAGTCAAGCAATACCAATGAGTTGCATAACCTATCTGAAAAGAATTTCGGAAAGAACTGTTAAGGATTCAAAAAGGAATTCAAAGAAGCAATGGAATGCAAAATCAATAAAATACAAGAGGACATGATAGCAGAAGTGAGGAAAATGCAAAAGGGAAATGACAGGTATTAAAAATGAGGTAAATGAAATAAAAACACAGTGGAAGGCCATCATAGCAGAATAATAGCTACTGAAGAAAGAATTAGTGATCTCGAAGACGAGTTCCAAAGATTCTGTACACAACACCAGAAGATAGAAAAAAAGGCTCACAATTACCGAACAGACAACAAGAGATAATCGGGATGAAGCCAGAAGAAACAACATACGGATCATTGGGGTCCCAGAAGGGCAAGAAGAAAACCCTGATGAAGAAGAAACTGTCAAAGCCATAATTGCTGAAAAGTTCCCGGAACTAAAGAATGCTTGCCTCAAGATCCAAGAGGCCCGTAGAATACCAGCTAAAAGAAACCCCAACAAGAATACTCCAAGACACATCTTAATAAAAATGACAAAAACTATAGATAGGGATAGAATACTGAAAGCAGCAAGATCAAAGAAGGAAATCACATACAAAGGAACATCTCTAAGATTTACAGCAGACTTCTCTGATGAAACACTCCGAGCCGAAAACAATGGTGGGATATTGCGAAAAGGCTCAATGAACTGCAGGCTTCACCGAGAATTCTTTACCCGGCCAGGCTCACATTCAGATATGAAGGAAAGATACACAACTTCATGGATAAGCAACAACTCAGGAACTTCATGGACTCAAAACCAACTTTAAAAGAAGGACTGAAGGGTCTACTCTAATGCGACCAAACCCATAAGCACAACAAACACAAAAAAGAAAGATGGCACAAAATCCGATGACAATAATCTCTCTCAATGTCAATGGTCTAAATGCACCAATTAAGAGACACAGAGTGACAAAATGGATTAAAAAATTGAACCCAACATTCTGCTGTCTACAAGAAACGCATCTGAATAAGCAGAACAAACACAGACTCAGAGTCAAAGGTTGGAAGACCATTCTCCATGCAAACAACTCCTCCAAAAAGGCTGGTGTGGCCATATTAGTATCAGATAATATAGACTTCAGGCTTAAAAAAGGTTAGAAGGGACAACGAAGGCCACTTCTTATTAATTAAGGGTATGTACACCAGGAAGAAATTACACTACTAAACATATATGCACCCAATGGAGGGGTCAGCAAAATACATAAAACAACTGCTAAGAGACCTCAAAGAAGACATTGACAGTAGCACAATAATAGTTGGAGACTTCAACACTGCTCTATCAACGATGGATAGATCAACAAGACTGAAACTCACCAAGGAAATATTGGACCTGAAGGAAGAAATGGAAGAAAGAGAGCTAGTGGATATATACAGGGCTTTTCATGCCAAAAAGCTGAATACACATTTTTCTCTAGTGCACATGGAACATTCTCCAAGATAGACCACATGCTGAGCCACAAAGCATACCTCAATAAAATTAAAAGATAGAAATTGTGTCAACTATCTTTTCAGACCATGATGCACTGAAAATGGAAGTTAACCGTACGCAAAAAACAGGGAGTCAAACCAAACACCTGGAAACTGAACAGCTCACTGCTGAACAACAAATGGGTCATAGAAGAAATCAAACAGGAAATCCAAAGATTTCTGGAAATAAATGAAAATGAAGATACCAATTATAAGAACTTGTGGGACACGGCAAAAGCCGTGTTAAGAGGGAAGTTTATAGCCCTGCAAGCATTCATCAGGAAACAAGAAAGGGCCCACATAAATAACCTGACTACACAGCTGAAGACATTAGAAAAAGACCAACAAAAAGGAGCCCAACCCAGGCAGAAAAAAGGAAATAATAAAACTTAGAGAGGAAATCAATGAGTTGGAAACCAAAAAAAACAATCCAAAAAGATTAATGAAACCAAGAGCTGGTTTTTTGAAAAAAAAAAACAAGATTGACAAACCATTGGCAAGACTTGTAAGGACAGGGAAAGAGAAAACCCAAATAAACAGAATCAGAAATAAAAGGGTGACATCACAACAGAAAACGCAGAAATCCAAAAGATCATCAGAGATTACTTTGAGAGCCTGTATGCCGTGAAACATGAGAATCTAGAAGAAATGGATCAATTCCTCAAGTCCTATAACCTCCCACGGCTGAAACAAGAAGACCTCCAATACCTGAATAAACCCATCACCATCGAGGAAATAGAAACAGTAATTAAAAGTCTGCCCAAACACAAAAGCCCAGGTCCAGACGGATTCCCTAGTGAACTCTACCAAACCTTTAAGGAGGACCTACTGCCAGTCCTTTTCAAGCTCTTCCAGGAAATAGAAGAAACAGAAACACTCCCAAACAGCTTCTACGAGGCACATATCACCCTGATACCCAAAGCAGGGGAGACAACACAAAGAAAGAAAACTACAGACCAATATCCCTGATGAACACGGATGCTAAGATCTTCAACAAAATACTAGCAAACAGAATCCAAAGACTCATCAAGAAGATTATACATCATGACCAAGTTGGATTCATCCCGGGAATGCAAGGATGGTTCAACATTCGCAAGTCAATCAACATAATACATCATATCAATAAAAAGAAAAAATAAAAACCATATGATCCTTTCAATAGACGCAGAAAAAGCATTTGACAAGATCCAGCACCCATTCATGATTAAAAACCTCCAGAAAATGGGAATTGAAGGGACTTTCCTCAAGATAGTTACAGCCATCTACCAAAAGCCCACAGCAAGCATCATTCTAAATGGGGAAAAGTTGAAAGCCTTCCCCCCTGAGATCAGGGACAAGACAAGGTTGCCCCCTCTCACCTCTTTTATTCAATATAGTACTGGAAGTACTTGCCATAGCAATCAGAGAAGAAAAAGGACATCAAGGGCATCCAGATAGGCAAGGAAGAAGTCAA
>JAJIBD010021628.1:0-58498 GCA_021461705.1 Cryptotis parvus
TATTTATATTCCATTAATGAATCCATTCATTCTGTATCTGTCCTTTTCCTTTACACTAATTTCACTCAGCATGATAGCCTCCATGTCCATTCATTTTCAGGTGAATTTCATGATTTCATCTTTTCTGACAGCTGCATAGTATTCCATTGTGTAGATGTACCACAGTTTATTTTTAGCCAGTCCTCTGTTCTCGGGCACATAGATTGTATCCAGATTCTGGTTATAGTGAATAGAGCTGTGATGAATAAAGAATTACAGATAGTGTTTCTGCTATGTGTTTTTGGGTTTCCAGAGTATATTCCCAGGAGTAGTATTGCTGGGTCAAATGGGAGCTCAATATCTAGTTTTCTGAGGAATGTCCATCTTGTTTTCTAAAAAGGGCTGGACCAAACGGCACTCCCACCAACAGTGGATGAGAGTCTCATGGGCTTCTTCTTTGGTTAAAACCTCATCTGTATGCTCCAATGAGTTTACAATAGATAAGGTACTTACCTTTCATGTTGCCAACCTGAGCATCACCCAGGTGTGGCCTCCAAACTAAAAATTAAATAAATCAATAAATATACATCTCTAGACAGAGAGGGAAATATTTATGCTCACTTATTTGTTTGCTTTAAAATAATTGCATTTATTAAATAAGGAGATCCATTTAAAAAAGAATCTATGGTCTTAAAACTTTCACAGAAAAGATGTGCAGTAAAATCTTCATGTGCCTTATTAACTCTAATGAACAAATGTGCAGTTTGCACATGTAAGCAGCAACTTAAATCCCCAACCTCTCTTCATGATGCCTGAATTAAGACCATTAGACTGACAAGCATTTACATGCATCAATTCAAGGCCAATATAAAGTTTCCAACACTCTAGGTGATTTGAAAGAGCCAATAGAATAATTGAAAGGAACCCCAACTTTTTTTTTTAATTTTTTTTTTTTTTTTTTTGCCTTTTGGGTCACACCCGGCGATGCTCAGGGGTTACTCCTGGCTCTGCACTCAGGAATTACTCCTGGCGGTGCTCGGGGACCATATGGGATGCCGGGGATCGAACCCGGGCCGGCACAGGCCGGACCGCGTGCAAGGCAACGCCCCTACCGCTGGGCTATCGCTCCAGCCCCAAACCCCAACTTTTAAAAAATTTATTATACCACCATGAGATATACAATTGCAAAGATGTTCATGTTTGAGGAACCCCAACTTCTATAGGAGAATGAAATCCAACACATTGATAAACTTGGATGGGAAAAATTTACATATATAGTTTCATTAAACTTTAATGAAAGTGTCACACATCTTCCATGGTGAATGTAGGAAACAAATCTGTAGCACAATAAATAGTATTTGTGACATCAATACAAGGTATTACTGTAAAATATCAAATCATCAAGTAGTATACAATATTATCTTTATTTTGGAATTATGGCATTTATCAAGCAAGTGCACTAGATCTTATTATTTAATAATAACTTATAATAAAGAATTACATAGATGATTGTGATTCAATTTAAAAAATTATCTTTATGATGTAACTGGATTCATTTTTAACCCCATTCATTTTGTAATGTATTTAATGAATAATTCTGGGAAGACTCAAAAAAACTCTCAGAAGGACCTTGGCCAAGGAAAAGTTTAGAACCTCTAGTCTAAGGGCTGTCCAAACTATCGCTATATTGTCTTTATTTGGGAATTACTGATGATAAACATTAAGGACCAGGTGCCTCACTCATACCTCACTCATTCCCCTTATTCACCATGGATATTATGATTATAGGATGAGGACTGGAGAGAGAATAGTTTGTTACATCCACGTGCCAGAAATGTCTGAATGAGAGAAGAGGACATAAATATTTGGCATTTGTGCCTCCTCCAACACCCTCCCCTGACACACAGACACACTCCATCACGAAAAACACACACTCCCAAGTAGGCTAAACTTTCTTTGGAACATTTGTGATAGGTAATGATTTTTTTAAAGACACTCACAAAATAGAACCATGACTTTAATTCTATTTTTTAAATATTTTGTTATACCACGGTGAGATACACAATACAAAGATGTTCATAAGATGTTCATACTTGGGTTTCATCATACAGTGTTCCAGCACCCATCCCTACACCCGTGCCCATTTCCCACCACCAAAGTCCTTGGTTCCCTCCCCCTCCCCTAACCTGCCTCTATGGCAGGTTCTTTATTTCTTTCTCTTTCTCACTATCTCTTTCTCTTTTCTTTCCCTTCCACATTGTGGATTACAGCACATACATTAAAATGATGCCATGCGGATCTTTTTCCCTGTATTTAATGCTCAGTTCTAGGTTGGTATTAGCACTTTTGACAATTATTGACACACTGTTCCATTCTCTGTCTTACCTAGCCTCTGATTCCCACACGTTTGTGATAATTTCCACCTTTGACAAGACCTCCTGATCCATGCTTCACCTGACCTTGGATATTGGTATCATAACATTATATATATATATATATGTATATATATTTATGCCATGCAAATAAATGCAGTCATTTTATATCTGTCTCTCTCCTTCTGGCTAATTTCACTCAACACGATCCTCTCCATATCCATCCATTTATAGGCAAATTTCATAACTTCATTTTTCCTAACAGCTGCATAGTATTCCATTGTTTAGATGTACCAAAACTTCTTTATCCAGTCATCAATTCTCAGACACTCTGGTTGTTTCCAGATTCTGGCTATTGTGAATAATGCTGCTATGAACATAAAAGTAGGGATGGTGTTTCCGCTGCATATTTTTGGCTTCCCAGGGTATGTTCCCAGGAGTGGTATGGCTGGGTCAAATGGGAGCTCAATTTCTGGTCTTTGGAGGAATGACCATATTGTTTTCCAGAAAGGCTATACCAGTCGACATTCCCACCAACAATGGTTGAGTGTTCCCTTTTCTCCGCATCCATGCCAGCACTTGTTGTTCTTGCTCTTTTGGATCTGTGCCAGTCTCTGTGGTGTAAAATGATATCTCATTGTTGTTTTGATTTGCATGTCTCTGATGCTTAATGATGATGGCATTTTTTCATGTGTCTTTTGGCCACTCGAATTTCTTCCTTGTTGAAGTTTCTGTTCATTTCTTCTCCCCATTTTTTGATGGGGTTGGTTGTTTTCTTCTTGTAAAGTTCTACCAGTGCTTGATAGATCCTGGATATTAACCCCTTGTCAGATGGGTATTGGGTGAATATTCTTTCCGATTCTGTGGACTGTCTTTGTATCTTGGGATGACTTTTAATTCTTAATTCTTTCTCACACCCATATATTATACTTACTAGAATAAACCTTGCTATATATAGTGATTTTGTTTTACAAAATAGTAATAGAAATGACAATAATCTCCAAAGTTGCTTTTGTTCACTGAAAAAATATTTCTGGTTTTAAAAAAGATTTCTTAATTATATATGGCTGTATCTTTGCCAAATTTTGATTAGACCTGGCCTTCCTTTTCCAAACTGACATAAGGTTTCAGGCTGAGGAGGATTTGGACTTGAAACTCAATTTTGAATCTAATGAGCTACCCAAATAGGACTCCTATTCTTGGCAAAAATGACCTCTGCATGTTCCATAAAGTCATCACTTATTCAGAGGGACCTTTCAAATGCCAATGGCCAAAATAAGAAAATGTAGCATGACCAAAGGGAGCAGGAATGAAAAATCTCAGACTGAGTGAATCTTGCTGACAAGAAACTTCCCATACAGAGCATTAGCCTCAGGAAGACTATCTACCCTGTGATTCACTTGATTAACAGTCACGATGGTCAGGCACTGTAGAGATTTTAACCCATTTGCTATAAAGGGTCTATTATACTTTTGTGATTCTTCTTGTATCTCACCCCAAATTCCCTTATGAGCACTAATGGATGTAATTTTATTCCTTATTGAAATGACACCTTTAATTTTAGCTTCCTGTTTTGATGTTGATATAAATCTTTTCAAATTGAAAGGTTTAGGAAAAATTTGGACATAAAAACTTGACTCCCCTGTATTCTATTCTGTTTAGTAGACATTGAATGTTCACCATGCCTTTGCATTATGGTTGCTGTTAGAGTAGACACAATGTTAGTGTTGAGAAAATTTAATCTAGAATAATGGATTGCTGAGGATATAATGATTGTTAGAGTGAAGGATCGATGATTTTGGAGAAGTAGATTAAATTCCATGATGTTTAGAAAGCTTGGTGATTCCCTGGTTCCCCAAATATTGTCACTGCCAGTGATTTTTTTATTCTTTTACTTTGAAAAAGGAGAGAAATTGTATTTTCTCTATTTTTAGTATATTGCTGTTGTGTGTGGCTTTAAGAGATTATGAGTCAAAAAAAGAACAAAACTTATAGAAATGGAGCCAACTCATTAATGAACAATTTACTCCTTGTTACAAATGCAGAACAAGAAGCTAGAAGACCCACACACCATGAGGGCCGCCATTTTCCACATCCGGACTCCCCTGTCATCAGAGCTCCACCCAACAGAAGAGCTGATCACAGCCTGGCTCATGCCTCTGCTTTTGCAGTCGAGCAGTTCATCAATAAATGCTCGAGATTAGAGGTGACTACAAGAGTATCCCACCTGCAGGGCAGAGCTTGGCAAGCTACCCCTGTCTTATTTGATATGCCAAATACCAGTAACAATTATAGTACCTCATTCCCATGATCTGATGGAATGGTTTGAGGCTCTTTATGTTCCTCCTGGAGCTAGCAGATGCCCCTGGGCTACACTAGCATGTGACAGGACGTATGGAGATGTTACTGGTGCCTGCTCAAGCAAATCGATGATCAATGGTGGGCCGGGAGTGATAGCCCAGTGGGTAGGGCATTTGCCTTGCACGTGGCCGGCCTGTGCCAGCCCGGGTTTGATCCCCGGCATCCCATATGGTCCCCCAGCACCGCCAGGAGTGATTCCTGAGTGCAGAGCCAAGAGTAACCCCTGAGCATCGCCGGGTGTGACCCAAAAAAAAAAAAAATCGATGATCAACAGGAAGACAAGTGATACAAGTGATACAAGTTACAAATGCAACTCAAATGTATTTAAGGGTCACTCCTGAATGGGCCTCGATGTTAAATTAGTAGCAACAGTAACCTATTTGTGGAATTAAGAGAAATTTAGCGAGGGCTACTGTCAAAGTAGATTTTACTATGAATCTTGAGGAGTCAATGAGTTTCTGAAGAGCTGAAGGGAAGAAATGGTTAGAAATGGTTTCTGGCAGACAGCAAAGCATAACAGGGAAACGCTGGGTGAATGTGACACGTGTGCAAGAACTAGAGAGCAGTTTGTATGGCATATGATGCTTGCAGTGTGGAGTAGTATGGAGATGGGTACAGGAGGGTAGGCTGGGCCAGAGAGTGCAAGTTTTTCATTTAGATAACAGTCAAGGAAAACAATGAAACATGTTTTAACTGGGTCAGTGCTATGCTTTGGAAAATTAGGTTTGGTAGCAGCATGTAGAATGGATTTGAGGGTGCAAGTAACATTCAAGAAAAGAGAGTACAGCTAGGAAATAGTATAAGAATTCAGCAGCTAGTTCTTATCCTGGCTCTATAGGGCCAGGAAGTTATGTGATATAAACTTGGACTATGAAAGAATCAAGCATTGCAGAAGACTTAGAGAACTACCTCTTTATACATTAAGTATAAGCATTATAGGAAATGGGGAGAAATACACAAAGATGTGGTAATTTAATGACTGGGAAACTAAGAGGAAAAGAGAAAGACTAGATATAAAAATCTAGGAAGAACAGGCTTGTAGGTTGAGGAAAATGGGATAAGTTATGAGGCAAACTTAGAGAGTGCTGAATTTAAACTAGTTGTGAGACTTCTAAGTGGAGGTGACCAGAAGATTGTTAGCAATTTGAGCTTTGAACTAGAAGGAGTCAATATTTCAGTTAGGCATTGTTCTGGAAAATGTTGTTTTGAAGATATGGAAAGGATAATGGTTTCTGAGAAGACAAAAAGAAGAAAGTTGAGGTGAAAACATTAGCAAATGCCAGCTATTGGTGTATGGGTATGGATATACCCCCTGAACAGGGATTGAAAGTGTCAGGTAGATAACTCAAGGGAGCTTGGGCTATAGTGTACATATCTATGCATTGTGAGATGAGGTATGTGGGCTTCAAGTAATAGTGCCCGTGTTCAATCAGCCACTGAGACATATATATATATAAATGATATATAGATATATAATATATATTATATAATGATATATGCATGCATAATATATATACAGCCACTGAGACATTTATATATAATTTTATAGGGGTGGAGTTCTTTTGGACACTACATGGTAGTCGTCCAGGGCTGTTCCTTGTTCTGTGTTTAAGACTGACTCCTGGCAATGTTCAGGGGTTCATATGTGGTGCCAGAAATTTGAATCAGGATGATGGTTGCTAAAGTTACATCCAAGGCAAATACCTTACTTCCCTTACTATTTCTCCAGTTCTTGGTGCTAAGATTAATGAATAGTTCCCATTTTGCTAGAGTATCTGAATTTCTTTATTTTTCTTTTGTTTTCTGGACAATACCTTATGGTGCTCAGGACTTACTCCTGGCTCTGCACTCAAGGATCACTCTGGAAGGACTGTGGGACAATGTGGGATACCAGGAATTGAACCTAGGTTGTGATCATCTAAGTTTCAAGATAAGTCATAACTCTAAATTATAATGTGAATCCTTGGATTATAAAATATTAAACCAGACTTTTGAAATACTGTGCACAATGAATGGAACACATTAGTTGTCCTTGAGTAATCAAGGGTCATGGAGTTCTTCAGAGGCAAATTGTGATAGAATAAAAAAAGTAATGGGGAGACGAGTTTGCATAATACATAGGAATTTAGCAATCTCCATGATGTAGTGGCAAGGGAGAATTTCAAGTTGTGGGTAGGTTAAATTCCTCTTGGACTCAAGGAGAATAAGAAGTAAGAATGGTGTATTGATGACTAGGAGGCAGGCAGTGACTTTCTAGAGAGCAGTTTCAGTGGTAAGGTGAAGTTAGAGGTCAAATATAGAGATACACATCCAAGGATGGGAGAATTCTTAGAAGTTCTGCTAAATTGATAATCTTTTATTGCAATTGCTGGGATGGCAGATGGGAAATCTTTAGTGGCTAGGACTATGATTAAGAACATTTCATGAGGAAAATAAAAAAGACTTTCAAAATTACTACATTATTATGAGTGAATTAGGAGAACAATTTGATCACTTGGAAAGTGCTCCTCTTTCAATAAATGTAAAATATGGATTCTTGCTGAGATTTCTAAGCTGCTTCATCTAAATTATATGCTAAAGTAGAGAAACAGATGTTAAATATGATTAAAACCAATTACAAGTTTCACAGTACAATACTGTGTTTTACTTACATTAGTCTCCCTGCTAGCTTAGGTGCCATCCGTTTTGCCTTTATTTCCTGTTCGTAACTCCAGGGTAAGAAACATGGGGGATTTAAGCGGTTAAGACTGGAGTCTGACAGGGATATACAGATTCAAATAGAATTGCCTCAGCAAATCTAAACATCTGACCTAAAGCTCACTGGAGAGCTAGGTGGGGGATGTCCTGGTTTTGCATATGAAGCAGATTATCAAGTTGCTGGCCTGTCATATCTGTACTTGTACAAAACTGAATTTTGAATCACACTAGGGTAAGATTTTGGGGGACTTGAGGGGGAATTTATTTTTTAATCCTTTCAACAGGTTATTAGTTTCTTGACAAAGTAACTATTTAAAGCCTGACTTGATATTCAGAAACTGAGAATAGAGACTTGGTCAAATTGAGAGGGTCATTAGCAAAATGTTGGTGACCTGGAATGGGAAAGATTTGAGGCACCTTTGAGGACTTGTTTGTCACCTTCTGTCCCCCTTCTTGTGTCACTTAGTGGGGGAGTGTCAATGCATATGCTCCTCAGTGTTTGGCTAATGTATTCCTGGTGATTAATCTCAAGATTCTGCTGAGTCTGGAGTATAGTATAGCGAGTAGGTTGCTTGCCTTGTTGGCTGGGATTCTGTTAATGTTTCCACATATGTTCCCCTGAGCCCCATTGGGAGAGGTCCCTGAGTGTAGGTAGACCCAGGAGAAAGTCCTGAGTGCAACTGGGTGTGGCCCCCAAGCAAAACAAAACAAATAAAGTACATAGTAATAATAATAATTTAATAATAATATTAATGATAAAACTTCTATTTATCCTTTTTGGAGTGGAGGGGACAAGGAAAGCAGACGTATATAGCTTTAGAGTTTGCTGACTTGCATCAGGTGACCCTCCTTGGCCATCAGCTTTGATGGTGGCTTAAGGCCTCTGAAAAAAATAGTGTGCTCATTTGGGCAGAGTGTAGACCTGGAAGGTTTACTTAAGGAAACAATAGAGGGCCTTGGTTTTACTAGAAAGGTGCCTGTGTTTGTATATGTGATAGGATTTTCACATTTGTGTCTGAAGCCAATCCATATATATATATATATATATATATATATATATATATATATTTGCTGTATATAGCCGATCATGAGGTGCCCAGGAGGGAAGGCAGGTTCTAGCCCTGGCCTGCCATCCCAGCGGAACCTCACAAGAAGCCAGAGGAACCTCCACACCATGAGAGCCGCCATTTTCAACATCCAGACTCCACAGCTTGTCAGAGCTCCACCCAGCAGAAAAGCTGATCTTTCCCCATTTCATCAGTACATGAACGAGATGAGAGACTACTATAAGAGCATCCCATCTGCAAAGCAGAGCCTGGCAAGCTACCTGTGTCCGTATTTGATATGCCAAAAACCAGTAACAATTATAGACCTTTTCCCCATGACCTGAAGGAATGGTTTGAGACTCTTCATGTTCCTGGAGTGAGCAGTTGCCCTTGGGCTACACTAGCATGTGACAGTATATATGGAGATGTTACTGGTGCCCGCTAGAGCAAATAGATGAACAACGGGAAGACAAGTGGTAAAAGATATATATATATATATATATATATATATATATATATATATATATTCATACATGCTAGTGTATATATATATACATATATATATATATAATATATATATATATATATATACACACATATATATGCATGATGCTGATCCAGAGACTCACAGACATGGGGCAGAGCTGCTACCTGCTCTCTCTGTGCCCAGCTGCTCATGAGGCACCTGGGAGGGATGGCGGGAGTTCTAGCCCTGGCCCGCCACCCCAGCAGAGCTTTGCAACAAGCCAGACAACTCCCCACTCCATGAAGGCCACCGTTTTCCACATTCAAACTTCCCTCTCGTCAGAACTCCACCCAACAGATGAGCCTATCACAGCCCGGATCATCGACACCCACCCTGCAGCAGTCTTTTTCAAGTCCAGCCCAGGTATGCTGATCCAGAGACTCACCGACATGGGGCAGAGCTGCTACCAGTTCTCCCTGTGCCCAGCTGCTTACGAGGCACCTGGGAGGGATGGCGGGTTCTAGCCCTGGCCCGCCACCCCAGCAGAGCCTCGCAACAAGCCACACAATCCCCACTCCATGAGGGTCACCATTTTCCACATCCGGACTTCCCTCTCATCAGAACTCCACCCAGGAGGAGAGCCTCTCACAGCCCAGCGAGGTTCATCAATAAATGCAGGAGATCAGAGGTGACTACAAGAGTATGCCACCCACATGGCAGAGCCTGGCAAGCCTCCTGTGTCGTATTTGATATGCCAAATACCAGTAACAACTATAGACTTCATTCCCATGACCTGATGGCTTGAGGCTCTTTATGTTCCTGGAGCAAGCAGATGCCCTTTGGCTCTACTATCATGAGACAGGACATATGGAGATGTTGCTGGTACCTGCTCGAGCAAATAGATGATGAATGGGGAAGACAGTGTTACAGTGATATATGCAAGTTTATATAGTGTATATATACATGTATATATATGTGTTATATATATAGTGTATAATATATAATATATATATAAATATGACATGGGTAGCTTGCTAGGCTCTTCCATGTGGGTAGGATACTAGTAGACTCTCATTTCATGCATTTATTGATGAACCAAGACAGACAAAGATGGGCTTTTCTGATGGGTGGAGCTCTGACAAGCTGTGGAGTCCGTATGTTGAAAATGGTAGCCCTCATGGTGTGGGGGGGTTCCTCTGGCTTCTTGTGAGTCTTTGATGGGATGGCAGGCCAGGGCTAGAATCCTCTTCCCTCCTGGGAGCCTCATGGTCAGCTTCACACAGAGAGAGCTGGTAGCAGCTCTCATATATATCTCATATATATACATATATGTGCATATATGTATACATATATGTACACATATATGCATATATACATATATGTATGTATTATTACATTGGGAAAACTAAATGAGAAAAGCTCTTCTGCTCAAATAACAGAAGATTTAAAAATAGCTCTATTTCTCTTCTTAAGGACAAAACATGTCTTGTATTCTCCTTAGTCTAAGTCATGGGCTTATGTTCAATAGCCCATCCCCTCATTCTTTCTTCTCTTTGTGTAAAATAGGGTCAATAGAGAAATCTAAGTTGATTTCAACATATATCTTTCTTACAGAATGAGTCAATTAATAGTTTAAAACTCTTGATTTCCTGGGACTCAAATCTCGTAAGAAACTGATTACCATAACTCATTTTCAGAGTCAATTCTCTCAATTCTAATTAGAATTAGAAGTTTCTGAGGAATCTTGAGTACTTGTAATTCATACATAATATGAGCCATGCTTGAGTTATTTCTTGTCTTGACTTTGGGCAGTTTAAAAAAAAACAAATTTTCCATTTCTGAATGAAAGGGTTCTATCTCCTCTTTTCTGACCTTCTACCTTCTTTCCATCCCACATTATCATCTATTCTAAAGTGATTAATGTGGTGATAGTAGCAGTGTTGGTTAATTGATGTAGTACCTTACATTCTAGAATATTAGAGTTGAGCACATTTTTCCTAGAGTGAAATGAATTCAGGAATTGTTCAAAAACACTTTTATCATTTTTCTTGATAATACTGACTATCCAATCTTTCAGTGGTAGTTTGCAGGTTTTGTGTACTTACAATGCAGAAAGGAATGTTTTTCTTAACTCTTGAAATTATTCTTAGTGGGATTAAATGATTCCTATTTTATATAAAGATCCCTAGTGGAGATACCTATATTGCAAATTGCATGCCACCCTTTAATGTCAAAGTGAGGGCAATGTATTTAGGATTAGAACTTAAATAAATAGAGAAACAGCATCAGGGAAACCAGGAGAGGGAATCAGAACTGAGATTATGGCCGACTTTGGAGCTAGTTAATATTAACTTCTGCAGTTTGAGTTTTAAAAAATTTTTTTTCAAGTTAATTAAAATTTATTTAAACACTGATTTACAGAGTACAAAATTTTTCACAAAACAGTTGTTAAAAGCTTTCATTGTTCAACCCCAATCCTACCATTAGTGCTCCCACCACCACCAAAGACCCTCATTGCCCACCTACCCTCAGCCCTATGCCTGCTCTCTTCTCTGGCAGTAATTAAATTGACTATTATGGCACATATATGGTAATGGTATTCATACAGTCACAACTTTTTTTCTGGTTGTTATGCGAGAATTTGGTTCATCTGTGTTTTTGCATTCGTTTACTGAATTTTTAGAAGGTAGTGGGTTCCTCCTACTCAACCCTAAAAACCAATAATTCTGCAGCTATAGATAACACTTATTTCAAAATTTTGCAACCACTGTTTGGCCTATCCCAAGCATAATCTATTTTATATTGCATGTTGTATCTGATTAGCTAAATATGGTGGAGAACTACATTCTTAGAGGAAAGTCAATCACTTGTCACTTGTCACTTGTCTTCCCAATGTTCATCGATTTGCTCGAGCAGGCACCAGTAACGTCTCCATTCGTTGGGAATGAGGTTCATCATTGTTACTGTTTTTAGCATATTGAAGACACCACAGGTAGCTTGCCAGGCTCTGCCGTGGCTCTGGGTTCATCCCAGGGGCCCAGTCTTTTTCTATGTCAGACCATCAACCATCCAGGGCCCACGGGGCAGAGCCCTGGCTGTAGGCAAGCCTGTCTCCTGTCTGCCACCTGCCAATGCAGCTGGGCACTGCAGCCACACCTGCAACACCTCGAGGGGCAGGGAAAGTCAATAAAGATTATTAAATCTCACAGTGGACCATAGGGACATTTAAACCTACTGTAGAAGTGGGTTCTGATACATTCTTAGAAGATAGATATTGTGACTACACATTTGTGATTGAGTAGCCTGTCAAATGTGGTGTGGTACTTGGCACATTAGTATGTTAGATTTTGAGATCTCAGGCTGTGCCCCGTGGAACAAACTGGAAGCATCTCTGCCTGTTATGAACTTTTGTGCATCATTTCTTGACCTTGACCACTATTTGTTCTGGAGGGAGGGTAGTGGGAAGACCCATCCCCAGCTCCAAGAAATCCTGGAGAGTTGTAGTTGCAGCCTCCTGCATACCTTGTTTTTTTTTTTTTGGTGTTTTTTTTTTTTTTTGCTTTTTTGGGTCACACCCAGCGATGCTCAGCGGTTTCTCCTGGCTCTGCACTCAGGAACCACTCCTGGCGGTGCTCGGGGGACCATATGGGATGCCGGGATCAAACTCAAGCCGGCATAGGCCGGCAGCATGCAAGGCAAACGCCCTACCCACTGGACTATCGCTCCGGCCCCCTGCATACCTTGTTTGAAATTGGCTTTTCTTGTGGGTTGACCCCTAAGAAGCAGAGAAGCCCAGCCTTGAAAATAGCTGAGATTGTGGACTGTGGGGGTTTTACTGGATCCTGGGTCTTTAAACAGGTCGGGACCAGAACCCTTTCACCCCCAGGGGCACTGAGTGGTCAGCTTTTCGCTGGACAAACCTAAGGCATCTTACAGCTTGAGTTTTGAATGGAATGCTTAATAAATTAATGACACTGATAATTCAAACTATCAAAATGAATGATTTGTCTCATGAAAGCAATGGATAAACCAATGAGCCTGTTGAGATCACATTCACTCCATTACTGCCTGAATGTTGTCAAGCTGGAAAAGTGGCAGAGTCAAGCATTGCTGGGAATGCAAGAATAGGGTCTGGAATCCAAAGTGAAGCTTTACGCACAAGAGTGAGACTAAAATAAGTTGCTGGAGTATCTCATGGCAAGTTGTCTATTGCCATGTCAGTCACCATATCTCTTTTAAAAAACTCAGTTCTATCCCTTGATGGTGCTAAAAGGCTCTTGTACTTCACATGAGCAGTTCTCAATTGTCAGTTCTTTTTGATCTCCAAGGGATCTATAATTATGTCTGAGAGTATATTTTCTTGTCACAATGGGCAAGTGTTTCCGACATCTAGTGAGTTCTAGGTAGGTAAGCTGCTAAACTATGTGTAATACATAGGAGCTTCTTCCCTTCAACAAAGAATGATTTTACTCAACCATCTTGAGTTCAAGTAAATGAATAATGAGAGATAATTCATTATATTTCCTTCCTTTTTCTTTTCCTTTCCTTTTCTGTTCATTTCCTATCTTCCTTTCCTTTTCTTTCCACTTCCCTTTACTATTGCTGAGCACACCTAGTGGTGATTAGGCTTACTCCTGAATCTGTGCTCAGACATCATTCCTATCTGTGCTTGGGGACTGTATTTAGTTCCTGGTATCAAATTTGACTCAGCTGTGTGCAAGACAAGCAACTTGCTCACTGTACTATCTCTCCAGCCTGAAGTGATTTTATTCAATAGAGGCTCCCAAGTGGTGCCTGGGGCTGGACCAAAAGGAAATGGTCCAGTGCTTAGCTCTACCCCATGCCTAGATTCATCAGACATGGTCAGGTGATACAGGATTCCCTTTGCCAACTCAGGACCCATTTGGGCTAAACATGTCAGTTGTCAGGGTCTTTGTCATGCTTGGAATATAACTCAGGACTTCATGTGTGGAAATCATGTGCTTCATTCATTGAGCTGTCTCCTGTTCCCAGTCATTCTTGAAATCAGGTTTTCTGCTTTACACACATGACATCGTGACTATATGATTGCTTCTTCCTAACATCTCCAAAACACTCCACATCAATCTTTCCTTTTGGCTCAGACACCATTCATTCTCATTTTTGCTAACTTTTTGAAAATCACAACTGAAAGGGATTACTCTGGAGATTTTGAAAGTTTTGAAGGTGCTCTTATCAATAATTCAATTCAGTTCAACAAATATTTGTTGAGTTTTTGCTCATAACTGATTCCAGTCTTAAAGGAAAGCAGAGGTGAATAATCCAGAGTTCATCTTATAAGAACTCCTGATTCAGTTTGAGAATCAGACACATATATAATATTATAATAAAGACAAGGATTGAGGTCATAATTGAAGGTAACTTAGATGTCAGCTGGAGTCTTCTTGAATCTAGAGATATAGGAAATATTATTTCATATCTCCAATTCTGTGAACTCAGTGTATATCAGCCTTCTAAAATTTTTTGAAAATTTGTAAGTCTTATAATATTATAGTCTGTCTGTTTTACTAATGCCTCCTTTCTCTGTCCACATACTCCAGGACACAAAAATTCAATTGTTGTTTCCAAGTATAAATCCACCGACCCCACTCCAAGTTTTCTCTATGCAGAATGTACCATTAATTCTGACTTACTCATGTAGAGGTGTTCTTACCTTTTCATCTGCTCTTTAAGATTTCTTTGGCCTTCATCATTTTCTCTCAGACTTCCCTACCCTTATGCAGAGTAAGATATTTTCTTTTCTTGTCTAGTGCCTAACCATTTTCCTGGCATCCACCATTTATTATCTTGCCTTCTACCCTCATCATTTTCAGGATATCTTTTTTTCAAAGAAATACAATTTCCTTCCTAAGAGAATTTCTTGTACCAGAAATAACATTTTCTCCACATCTTTACAAAAACATAATCACATTACTTGTGTAGAAGAAATAAACTGGATGAGGTCAGCAAAGGCTTTCTAGGGATTGTAAACCTGGAGATATAGGCAAGAATTAGCAGAGGGAAGGTTTGTCTGCTATACCCAGAGCAAAGGAAACAATATCAGCGAGTTAGAGGTAATATAAGTGTTCTGTGTTTGAGAAACCAGTACAGCAAAGTTACCTGGAATATTCATATTGAGAATTTAGATTTTGGTCTGCATCAATTAAAAAGCTATGAAACTATTAATGTATGTGTTTGTGTGTGTGTGTGTGTGAGAGAGAGGGGGTGGGAGAGAAAGAGAGATGATCAAATCTCTGCTTTACAAAATCAATCTCCATACAGTATGGTAGTTGGATGGGAACAAGGAAGAATAGTAAGTAGGGACCCTTTAAGGGATAATTGTACTTGTTCAAAGAAACTGCAAGTATTTGTGTCCTTCCCCCAAATCCATATTATAGAAAATGTATCACTTCACTTCACTTGTCTTACCGTTCATCATCAAATTGCTTGAGCGGGCACCAGTAACACCTCCATATGTCCTGTCTCATGCTAGTAGAGCCCAAGGGCATATGCTTGCTCCAGGAACATAAAGAACCACAAACCATTCCATCAGATCATGGGAATGAGGCCTATAATTGTTATTGGTATTTGGCATATCAAATACAACATGGGTAGCTTGCCAGGCTCTGTCGTGCGGGTGGCATACTCTTGTAGTCACCTCTGATCTCCAGCATTTATTGATGAACCGCTCAGCCGCTTGCTGGCTGTGATCAGCTCTTCTGCTGGGTGGAGTTCTGATGAGAGGGGAGCCTGGATGTGGAAAATGGAGGCCCGCATGGAGTGGGGGGTTATCTGGCTTCTTGAGAGGCTCTGCTGGGGTGGCGGGCCAGGGTTAGAACCTGCCATCCCTCCTGGGTGCCCTGTGATCGGCTGGGCACAGGGGAGAGCTGGTAACAGCTCTGCCCCATATCTGTGAGTCTCTGGATAAGCATACCTGGGCTGAACTTGAAAAAGTCTGCTGCAGGGTGGGTCTCGATGAGCCAGGCTGTGATCAGCTTTTCTGGTGGGTGGAGTTCTGATGATAGGGGAGGCCGGATGTGGAAAATGGTGGCCCTCATGGAGTGGGGGGTATAGAAAATGTGTCAGATTAAATCACATAGCAATAGAAAAAAATAAATGAAGAATTATTCATTTGTTTCTTTGTAGTGATTCATCACTTCATGTGTATGCTTTTTATTTATATCAGATAGAGGGAGAAGGAAGAAAATTTAGTGTCATAAAATTGGAGTTTGCATCCAAAATTTGTGAATTCTTTCATCATTGTGCCTATAGAGATGCTATTTTAAGTGACAAGTTCGGTGACTCACACCAAGAGGGGCGATTCTTGGGGTAAGTTTGGGAAAACACTTTTGAAACCGCTCCCTTGTGCATGTTCCTTCCTAATATTATTTTTCATTTTATGTAACTATATGCTATTGAGATAGCTTCAGTTTATTATGCCGTGAATAATTTAAGGTAGGGCAAGGCAAAACCTTGAATAGTCTCTCAACCAAAAACCTTGTCCTTGTCCTTCCTTTTTTGCTTTGTAACCATACAAACTTCACTTGTCCATGTTTCTTTCTTAATAAACATGGAGTTGCTATTCTAGTTTCTTGGTGAATTTGTGACCATGCAGTTCCTCCAAGGAACTTCTAGAGCATTCCCTGATGAGAGCTAGGCACTCCCACTCTTTCAAGCATTCTCAGCTTGGTTTGAGTCACTCTTATTCCATTGAAATGGAAAATTCAGCATCAAATTTGACAGTTCAAGTCTTAGTTGGATTTTAACATCCTAACAAACAGAAAATGTGTAGAAAATAAAAAGAATTATTGGTTGCTAATGTGCAAACTTGGAAAAAATTGGAACAGTTTCTTGTACCTTAGAGTCATTGTCTTTTAAGGTAGTATAATACATTGCAGGGTGATTGTGAGAGGCAAATGAAGTTTGAGAAACTGAAGCGAAAGCTTTGTTTATCTATGGTTTTTAATATTTTACTATGTCACTAATTTGATGTATAATTATACATTATTGCATTTGGTATAGTACTTCCATATGTACTCCATAATAATGAAGCCCCCCCAAAGACCTGAGCATTATGTAGTTGTAAATATTAATCCAACAACATTGTTACTGAGGTTACTGAGAGTAAGAAGGGAGGAAACAAAAGGGAAGACATTCAAACTTGTTGAAGGTACAGTTATTTCGTATTTAAAAATAGGTGAGAAGAGGCTTTTTTCAACATTTTGGTCCTGAGTCTCAAAAGTAAATTTATACTTTTAATCTGAGTCGCACCCTATAGTGAAGATTATTTCGAGTTCAGGTATGCCTGATCTAGAGACTCAGACACACAGGGCAGAGCTGCCACCGACTCTCCCTGTGCTCAGCTGATCATGAGGTGCCCAGGAGGGAATGTGAGTTCAGCCCTTGCCTGCAATCCCAACAGAGCCTTGCAAGAAGCCAGAGGAAACCCCTCGCAAGAAGCCAGAGGAAACCCCACACCATGAAGTCATTTTCAACATCTGGACTCCACAGCTCGTCAATGCTCCACCCAAGAGAAAAGCCAGTCTCTCCTGTTGCAATTCATCAGTAAATGCACGAGATAAGAGCCTACTACTGAGAATATACCACCTGCATGGCAGAGCCTGGCAAGCTACCCATGTCATATTTGATATGCCCAAAACCAGTACAATTATAGACCTCTTTCCCATGACCTGAAGGAATAGTCTGAGGCTCTTCATGTTCCTGGAGCGAGCAGATGCCCTTGGGCTACACTAGCATGTGACAAGACGTGTGGAGATGTTACTGGTGCCCGCCTCCAGCAAGTCGATGAACAATGGGAAGACAAGTAATATAAGTGATACAATCTGAGTCTCTATTTTAGTCTGTTGTGTAACAGAAAACACTAATAGCATAGGTAGGGTAACACCTTGTAAAAAGTTTTTAGCTTAAAAGTATTGACTTAAAAAAAGCATTCCTTAAGCATTGCAAGAAACTGTTATTTAGAGATTTTTTTTTTATGAGGACCCAAGAGGTGAGTAATCCAACTTTTAGAAGATTAAATATATACTGATGCTCACTCTCCTTAATTAAATCTGCCGCTCCTATCCTTCATTTGTGGCAGTTAATCTCATCTGCAACAATTTCCTCTATAATTAGAAAAGAGAGACCATTAGTATTCTAAAGGAAACATTCTTCCTATCATCTAAACATTTTAGAAAATTCATAATCTTTTGGACATGTGACCTCCTACATACTTTAAAGCATCCTCCAAAAATGTTCCAATGATTGTTGGATCATCTCCTGCTGTTTATATTGACTTCTTTATCCCTTTCTCCCATTACCTCCACCATAGTGTTTAATTATTGTTTTTATGTCTAGTTTGTGCACTTGAGAAATAGATTTCAAGGCAAATATTTTTTTTCTGTGGTTTTAAGTACTCATTTATTTTCTGCGGGGCTTACACATAGCCTTAGGCTCTGCCCAGTACCTTGGCCCTCTCTAGAGGCTCAGGATGAGCCCGCAGGGTCCGGGCACCTCAGCCCAGCGGTTCACAGAGAAGACGTGGGTCTACCGGCCACATTCACCATGCGTGGGGTGCGGGTTTCTAGGTGCTCGTCTTGGCAGGCTTAGGTCGGTGCCAGTGTCACGCCCTCAGCAAGGCCACTCTGCCCACGAAGAATGTGAAGGCCAGATTGTGCCTGTACCAATCTCTGTTCTAGAGCACGTGCTTCTGGAAGTTCTTACTTAGACACAGTCGCCATTTCTTCGCGTTCAGGGAAGCTTTGGACCTGAGTCGGCGCCGGACCCACAGTCGCAAGTGGCTGAATTCTTCCTGTTCTGGTTTGCCAAGAACTATTGGTTCCATTCCTGCTTTTCTTGTGTCAGCTGTGTTAGCGCTGTTGATTCTTTTTCAGGCATGTAACAGTGAACTGGCCGAAGGCTGGAATACTTATCCGGGGGTCTTAGTCAATCATGATGGGACTGTTTTTTGGAGGGCAGAACCCCGAGATCCTACTCTTGCGCGCGCAGACGCGCTGACATGCGGGAGGGGACGGTCCACGCACGGGACTCCAGGCCGCCTCGGCCAGCCACCCGGCTCCCTCCAAGGTAAGCAGCTTAGAGAAATTGTTGTAACCACAAATTGAAATCCGTTATATGACCAGCATAGGATATTTTTTTTCTCGCAAGTGTGTAGAAGAAAATATGAGTGTAAAGCTTCAAGAAAGTATGGTAGAACTTGGAAATGTGTAGGCACAGTCTTGGACCATGGATTCACCTGAATTTATAAAATTGAAGGAGCCTGGAAAGAGGAGACTAGAAAGCGTTTTTGGTAGCATGTGAGAAATCAAGAAGCAGCCTACACAAATGCAGGTAGATAAAGAGTCCGTTAACATTTCCAATGGGGGAGATAGTGCCTCTAAATAGGGACTTTCTTCCCCCAAGCCCTGAGGATAACATCCTCCCAGTTTCAGTTGATTTGTTCATGGTGAAAACTTCACTTTCATCAAGGTGACTTTTTTTTTTTTCTCTCTTTTTTTTTTTTAATTTTTTATTTTTACAATTACAAAGATATACAATTAAAAGTTCATATTTGGGTTTGGCAAAGTGAGCAGCACCCACCCGCCACCAGGCCCATCTCCCACACCAACCCCCGGCCCCCTCCCCCCCCCCCCCCCTCCCCCAGGCAGGTTCTTTATTTCTTTCCATTTCCTATCTTTCTCTCCCCTCCAGACTATGGATTACAGACATACATTAAAGGGTTGCATGTGTATCCTTTGCCTCATTTAAGCCCCAGTTCAGTAACTTAGCCCCCAATTGTTAGCACACTGTTCCATTTTCTGTCTTACCAGCCCTGCCTCCCACCCTTGAGTAATTTCCACCTTGACAGGACCCCCTGATGTATGTTTCACTTGACCTTGATATTGGTATCATAATATGTACCTATATTTTATGTTAGCAGATAAAGCAGTCATTCTGTAACTGTCTCTTTCCTTCTGCTACTTTCCCCAACATAATCTTCCCAGTCCATCCATTTATAGGCAAATTTTATAACTTCATTTTTCCTAAAGCTGCATAGTATTCCTTGTGTAGATGTACCAAAGCTTTTATCCAGTCATCTATTTTCGCACTCGGGTTGCTTCCAGATTCTGGCATTGGAATAATACGCTATGACATTAGGGATGGTGTTTCCGCTCGTATTTTTGGTTTCCCAGAGTAGATTCCCAGGAGTGGTATGGCTGGGTCAAATGGGAGTCAATTCTAGCTTTGGAGGAATGTCCTATTGTTTTCCAGAAAGGCGTACCAGCCGGCATTCCCCCCAACAATGGATGAGTGTCCCCCTTTTCCCCACATCCACGCCAGCACTTGTTGTTCTTGTTCTTTTGAGTATGTGCCAGTCTGTGTGGTGTAAAGTGGTATCTCATTGTTGTTTTGATTTGCACTCTCTGATGATTAGTGATGATGAGCATTTTTTCATATGTTTTTTGGCCATTCGAATTTCTTCCTGCAAGTTTCTGTTCATTTCTTTTTCCCTTTTTGATGGGGTTGTTTGTTTTCTTAAGCATCCTAGTGCCTTGGTTTCTAATCTCTCCTCCAGAAAAAGTTTTGACTTTGCCAAATGATTTGGAAAGGTGAGTCTTTCTGAAACTTACTTCAAATTTGCCTTGCTGAAAATTATATTCCTTCTTGTAATGAATGTCTAAAGATAAAAATACTATCCCATCTCCATCTGTTAAGTATATTCTGTATATTTTGAGAATATATTAGAACAACATCTTGTGTATTGAATTTATATTCCAGAGATGGGGTGGCCTCATCACTCTCTGGTGTCACAGCCCAAGATGCCTGTGAATAATGAATTCACCCTTATCATGTGCAGATGAATTCAATTTCCCTCCCTATTGTAATGTCATATTTGATTCACTTACTTCTTATTTTTATTTTTAAAGGTTGCCTACTGCTCCAAGTCTCTTTGTCACCACTAATGTGAAACAATTCTCAGAATTATCCATTCTGGGTTTGTTTGCTTGATTAAGCTAGCAATATCTGGAAACATCCAAGTGGAGTTCAGGGATTAGAAATATTTTCAGTGTATGAATGTCAGTCACCTAGACAGTGATATCTGACATTTGGTAAATTTGTCATCACAGAGTAATTTGATCTGATTCTTTTTTTTTGTTTAATTGTGTGTACTAAAGCAGCATACATGATCCTACTGTGTGTGGGCAGTATTCTATATATTGAACCTTAATGAGAGATAGGTCGCCACACAGCCGGAATTTGAACCCAATTAGAGCAGCATAAGATTCTGTGAGAATAAATCTCCTGTCTTTGCAGGTTTCCTCTTTTGAGAAACAAGACAATATTTCCACATTATATTTACCTAATGGATGAAACTCAGTCTATTAGATGAGATATAAAATAAATTAAATTCTGTGGCAGGTGAACACCCTGAGGGCACTGTGATTTCTAACACTATGTTAATATTCTCTAAGACCACTGTGTGGGCTTAGCAGAGCTATCTTCAAAATTAGCTTTACAGGCCACCTGCAGACTTCTCTTTTGCTTTCCTAATCAAAACTGCAATCCTAGGTAATTTAGAAAAATATTAAGTAAATAATTGCTTCAGAATATCTTAGGTTTAGGGACATAAATCTTACTCTTTTTACATGCCTACTGATGCTATGGAGCAAGAAGCTTCCAACCTTGTAATTTTAGTTTGGGGTGAGCTCTATTACTTTCCATTCGGAAAAATTAAATTCCTTCTGCAGACGGATGTAACAGAATCCTTAGCTAAATTATAGTGGGAAGAGAACCTGACTTCAGGGGTCTGTACAGTACATATTCAGGATCAGATTTTTAAAAGCGTGTAACTAGTTCTAGGATTTTTTTTGGAGTGTGTCCATGTGTACTTATGAGTGTGAGCTCTTTTGGGGATGGTTTTGTCATGCTCTTCCAAACCAATGCTTCCTAAAACTGAATACCGACTGAGATAATAAGGACCTGTGGTGGGCGCGCCTCCTAACTGTAGCTGCGGATGGAGGGGGCTTCCTAATTAGACCCTGGCAGATGAAATCTGGCAGTCTCTGTGACAAAAAAGTGGTTGCGATAATAATGACAGCAACAGGAAGTGCAATGTGTGAACAGAGAGGCATTTGCATGCTGAAATAAGCAATCTGCTCTTGAGTATAACTGCTCCATAATGTCAAGGCTTGGTTTACATTCTGCTTTGGTTCTGTTGATGGTTTCCTTCTTTCTTCCTTTATCTTCCCTTTAATTTTTCATGCCACATGGTGTTTTCTTTATTTCTCCCACCTACATCACTGGCTCCTTCCTGGTTGGAAGGCTATTTATTGCCTTTTAAAGTCTTTAATGGCTGCTCTTATTTTTAACACATGTTTTAGCTTAGTAATGCCAAATACAGTCCACGCCCTGCCCTCCTCTTAAATCACTTAAAGACCTTCGAGCTCAGTAGTTCTCATCATCTTTGTAATAGCTTGCATATTATTGTCTTATATCTTAGCATCATTTAAGTTTTAAAACTCAAAATTAGTCATTATTATTGTCTTATAAAGCCTCTGCTTAGATTTACCCCTTTGCTTTTAATTCTTTGTCCTCCATTTTTCCTGGCATAGCTGTCTTTCTTTTCATTCATTTTTCATTTTAAGTTTAATTTCATTCTCCTGAAGTACATCTTCTAAAAAAGCTTTTGGTAGGGATCAGTTAATTATAATAATGTTAACTTTTATAGTATAAAATGTCTATATTTTACCCTAAGTTTTCCATTATAGCTTGGCTGGGCATATAAGACTAAGTTCACAGTTATTTTCTTTTAACACTTTGTATGGTTTGGGTTTTTTTTATCTGGATACAATTATTGTTATTAGGAAGTAATATGTATCTTTCTTTGTTTTCTCTTTTAGCTATTTATTTTATAATAAAACATCGACTTTTTCACAACTGAGGGCTTAGGATGAAATTTATTCGTTAATCTGTTCTTGACCAGGAAAAAGAATTGCCTAGAGTCATGGAAAAGAATTCTTGTGCTACCTTTCCCAAATTTTTGTTCATAATTGATGTTTTCATAAGGTTTGTGTTTGGTAGCTAATTATAAGTTTTAAATAAGGTATAGTTCATATCCTGTTCAAATAATTTTGTGTGTCACAGTAGGAAAGTTCAAATAGCATGCACATCAGCAGTGCATATACTGAGGTGAGAAATGCAACTTTTGGATTCCTTGAGTTCCTTTTCAGACCTATAAAGAGGATTTTATTCTTGAGTGGCTGAAATTATTTCTGGAAGGTTCTGCATTTAGTTAAGGAATTATCTGATTTGGGGATTTCTATACCATTACGAAAGGGAAGGAATGTTTTCTGCTTCTGGTTATGCTGACCAATGGAAGTGATTAGATGTGATGAAAACAGACGTGGAAATTGGAGGTAGCTTGCTTCAGAAACTACCAATTCATAATCTCTGCATTATATGATGAGTGCATACATTTTCATTTCTACACTGTGAGTTAGTGCATTTTTATCAAGAAAACTGAGGAGTGGAGCAAAAACCTTTCTTAGTGTGCACTTTGTAGGAGGTTAGCAAAACACCATACTAGCTTGAGCGAGACAAAGATGGAAGAAATTTATGGGCAGGTTGAAAATGCTTTGCTTGATCAGAATATTCACACAAGTATGCTAATTGAAGAAGAGATAATTCCTCAGTAAAATTCCCACTCCAATTGGGATATTATCACTGTTTGAAACACTGAAGAGACTATGATATGCTAATAGCTTAAAATTGGTTCACATTCAAATTTCTAGGTGTTTGGGAAAACTAAGCATGCTTTATAGTAATTGGCCTCTTCTGTAAATGTGGCCTTAGGTACCACTTCTTGTGTTGAATAGCCACTTTTAATTCCAGGAGTGATGGGTTCCAGGCCTAGTTATCTCAGTCTTCCTTAAGTAGACATGGCTTTATGCCACCTCACTGGGGGAACCTTCCCCAGAGTGGTACCCAGAAGCTTAGCTGCTTTTAATTTGGTCTTTTGTGCAAAGTTTTATTTAAAAACCATTATGAAAAGGACCCTTTTCTTTCCCAAGAAAGGAAAATTTGGGCTAGGATGAAAGGAATCAAAGATGCCAACAAACCATGACTACTTAGAGAGAAACTCCAGAGGAGGAATGAAATCAAACAAATCTGACTACCACAATAAGCTGTGTTTAGTTTTAGGTAAATATACACTTGTGTATTTCATGCAGAGGACTTAAGACCAGCAAACAGATTGATAACACTCTCTACTTTATTTATTAGAAATTGCATGAATTCAAGATTTAAGTGGTACAAATTAGTACAAAAGATCTTTGAGAAATAGTAATCCCTGATCCCAAAGAAAGGAACATAGGACAAAAAAAGAATAAATTGGAAAACAAGAAGGCAAAACAAATGACTGAAAGTCATGATTTAGATGATTTAGATCAAGGAAAAGGGAGGGGTATTGATAATCCCTTGCTTTCCTCCCTGGTCATGGCTTCTCCATTACCTGTTACTATGTAGACTAAGGTCAAAGTACTGTTCCCTAGCTAAAGAAATAAAGGAGGGCCGGAGCCGATAGCCCAGCGGGTAGGGCATTTGCCTTGCATGCGGCCGGCCTGTGCCGGCCAGGGTTCCATCCCTGGCATCCCATATGGTCCCCGAGCACTGCCAGGAGTAATTCCTGAGTGCAGAGCCAGGAGTAACCCCTGAGCATCGCCGGGTGTGACCCAAAAAAGCAAAAAAAAAAAGAAATAAAGGAAGTGTGGGCTTACATTAGATTCACATTGCTTAGGGTCTCAAACTAGCACTCTGTTGAAAAGGTTGGTGAGTAACTATTCAAGAACAAGTCTTTTTCTGGGGTTGGGACAGGGTGAGGGGAGAGGGAGAGGGCAACAACATGCAATGCTCAGGAGTAACTCCTGGCTGTGCACTCAGTAATCACTTCTGGTGGGCTCTGGCAACTATATGGGGGTACTGGGAATTGAACCCAGGTTGGCTGTGTGCAAGGCAAGTGCCTTATCTGCTGTACTATCTGGACCTTTTAAGGACATTTCTGAGGAAGGAGTGTGTCTTATTTTAATATGGCTGCCATCACATAGTAATAGGGAATGGGTAGCTAAAACTACAGAAATATATTTCTTCACAGTTCTTGGTACTAGAAATTCAATAAAAGTTATTTTTTTGAGAAATACAAGTACTTTGAAGAGATTTTCTTTTTATAATTTTTATTTATTTTTTTTAAATTTTATTATACCATTGTGAGATACACAATTACAAATATGTTCATTATTGGGTTTCATTCATGCAGTGTTCAAGCACCTTGGGTTACTTCTACCATTGCAGATTTTCAACCACCAATGTCCCCAGAACCCACCCCCCACACATCAGCCCAGTAGGCACTTTTCCTGCTTCTCCTCTTCCTCCTCCTTCTCCTCTTCCCCCTCCTCCTCTCTTCCATCTCCTCTAACTCCCCCTCCTCCTCTCTTTTCCCTCTAACTTCCCTCCTCCTCTCTCCCTCCCCTCCTCCTCCTTTCTCCCCCTCTTCCTCTTCCTCCCCACCCTCCTCCTCCTTTTCCTCCCCCCTCCTCCTCCTTCCTATCCTCCTCCTTCCCATCCTCCTCTTCCTCCCCCTCCTCCTCCACATCCTCCTCCTCCCTTCTTCTTCTTCTTCTTCTTCTTCTTCTTCTTCTTCTTCTTCTTCTTCTTCTTCTTCTTCTTTTTTCTTCCTCTTCCTTCTTCTCCTCTTCCTCCTCCTTTTTTTTTGCTTTTTGGGTCACACCCGGCAATGCTCAGGGGTTTCTACTGGCTCTGCACTCAGGAATTACTTCTGGCGGTGCTCGGGGGACCATATGGGATGACAGGGATCGAACCCAGGCTGGTATGGGCCGGCCACGTGCAAGGCAAACGCCCTACCCGCTGGCTATAGCTCTGGCCCTTCCTCCTCCTTCTGCTTGTGTCTTGCCATATATAAATTTAGGGGTTATCCAATGAGGGGCTAGAAAAATACTTAAGACAACTGCTAATAGACTTCAAAGTAACATTGGCAGTAACACAGTATAGTCGGAGACTTCAACACTGCTTTATCAACTCTTGATAGATTGACAAGATTGAAACTTACCAAGGAAATACTGGCCTGAAGGAAGAAATGGAAGAGGGTTGGTTGATATATTTAGGGCTTTTCATCCCCAAAAAGCTAAATACACATTTTTCTCCAGTGCACATGGAACATTCTCCAAGATAGACCACACGTTGACCACAAAGCATACCTCAATAAAATAAAATGATAGAAATTGTGTCACCTAGTTTTTCAGACCATGATGCACTAAAAATGGAAGTTAACTACACACAGAAACAGGAAGTCAAACCAAATACCTGGAAACTGAACAGCTCACTGCTGAACCAGTGGGTCATAGAAGAAATCAAAGAGGAAATCTAAAGATTCCTGGAAACAAATGAAAATGAAGACACAAACTATCAGAACTTGTGGGACACAGCAAAAGCAGTGTTAAGAGGAAAGTTCATAGCTCTGAAAGCATTCATCAAGAAAAAAGAAAGGACCCACATAAATAACCTGACTTCACAGCTCAAAATATTAGAAAATGACCAAAAAATGGAGCCCAAACCAGGCATAAAGAAAAGAAATAAAACTTAGAGAGGAAATCAATGAGCTGGAAATCCACCCCCAATCCAAAAGATTAATGAAACTAAGAGCTGGTTCTTTGAAAAAAATAAAGAAGATCGACAAACCACTTGCAAGACTTGTAAGGACAGGGAAAGAGAGAGTCCAACTAAACAGAATCAGAAATGAAAAGGAGAACTTCACAACAGCAACCACAGAAATCCAAAAGATCATCAGAGATAACTTTGAGAACCTGTATGCCACGAAACATGAGAACCTGGAAGAAATGGGTAAATTCCTGAAGTCCTATAACCTCATGGCTGAAACATGAAGACCTCTAATATCTGAATAAGCCTATCACCATTGAGGAAATAGCTTCTATGAGGCACATATCACCATGATATCCAAAGCAGGCAGAGACACCACAATAAAACAATGACCAAGATACAAAGACAGTACACAGAATGGGAAAGAATATTCACCCAATACCCATTCAATTAGGGGATTAATATCCAGGATATATCAGGCATTGGTAGAACTTTACAAGAAGAAAACCCCATCAAAAAATGGGGAGAAGAAATGAGCAGAAACTTTGACAAGGAAGAAATTTGAATGGTCAAAAGACATATGAAAAAATGCTCATCATCAATAATCATCAGAGAGATGCAAACCAAAACAGCAATGAGATATCATCTCACACCACAAAGACTGGCACATATCCAAAAGAGAAAGAACAAGTGCTGGTGTGGATGTGGGGAAAAGGGGACTCTCATTCATTGTTGGTGGGAATGTTGACTGGTACAGCCTTTTTTAAAAACAGTATGGACCTTCCTCCAAAGACTAGAATAGAAATTGAGTACCCGTTTGACCCAGCCATACCACTTCTGGGAATATACCCTGGGAAGCCAAAAGCACACAGCAGAAACACAGATGCACTTTTATTTTCATAGCAGTACAGTTCACAATAGCCTGAATCTGGTAACAACCAGAGTGCCCAAGAACTGATGACTGGATAAAGAAACTTTGGTACATCTACACAATGAAATACTTTGCAGCTGTTAGGATAAATGAATTTATGAATTTTCCCTATAAATGGATGGACATGGAGAGGCTAACATCATGTTGAGTGAAATTAGCCAGAAGGATAAAGACAGATATAGAATTACTGCATTTATTTGCAATATATATATATTTGCAATATATATCTGCAATATATACATATATCGCAAATATATTTGCTTTGATCTTGGCAAATCTGCCTTTGATCTTGGCAGAGTTGATAAATGGTAGTCTCAATTTAGCCAGGGTGGTGGTCTCCTGGTAAATTCTAATTGTCCCACCCTGGGACCAGTGAGTGTTAAGAGGAATTGTGACCAATCTAGATAGCGCTGAAATCATAGCAGAGATTATAATAATATTCCAAGAGTTATTAATTGAGAGTCAAAATGACTCCTGTAATTGCCACACCCTCTATCAGTGTTTATGCAAAAGAGAGATCTGTTTAGCATGAACCCCGGCTTAAAGACATGTAAATAGCTTAAACTGTAATTAGCTTAAACAGCAAAGATCCAAAGCTAGTCAGGCAGCTTTCATCCAACAGGACAGATCATAAGAGGCCTTGGGGGAAGGGTAGAAAGGACAGGGACAGAGATATGAATAATTCACCAAGGTATGAGGGTTCAAATAAGTTAGCCCAGTTGTTTTGATGACTTAGTGTAACGATCTCTTCTCCTTTTCACTCATTCGACAAAACAAAACCAAAAAAAATTTGTTTCTCCCTGGATTTTATTGGTATTGCTGCTGTGGGCTCAGAAGCCAATTACAGGTCACAAGCAGATTTTCCTCTGTGTGGCAAGCACCGTCCGACTTTTCAGCTGCCTCCATCCAGAAGTGCTTGTTGATTGGCTCCTCTCCCCTTTTCTAGTCAGAGCACTGGGCAGGAGTCCTTAGAGAATTTTTTTTTTTTGGTGGGGGCCTTGGGGACTGCTGTTACAGACCAAATCCTGCAGCGCTCAGGCCTTATTGGCTCTGAGCTCAGGGGTCGCTCCTCCGTGGGCTCAGAGGACCATACAGGCTGCAGGGATCAAACCCAGGTCTGCTGTGTGCAAGGAAAAACACACAGCAGACCTGGGGTGTTTGTGTTGTGCTCTACCTGCTGTGCTCTGGCTCTGAGTCCTGGCCTTGGGCTGTTGTCTGGGAAGGAAGAGGTGCTCTCCTCCTTAATTCTGAGCGTTTGCAGTCCGCAGCCTACATTTTAAGAAGAGTTCAGTTTCTTTCTTTTTTTTTTTTTCTACTGAACACCTGTTGTCCCTAAATCGAGTTGATGTTGCAATCAGTAAAATGTTTTCATGGGAATTAGCATAAGGATTGAAGCCCAGACCTCATGTGTGTGAGGCCCTAGTTACTCCCAATTTCATGTCCCCCAGTCCTGCCCCCTGACACTCCAGCAGTGCCCTTGTAAGACAACAGTTTCTGCCCCATGGAGCTTACCTTCTATTTGAAATACTTGCTTTCTTCTGATGCTAATTTTCTCTTTATTGTCCTGGGGTATTTTTGTTTGTTTGGTTGTTTAATTTCAGGAATTTTTTCTCATCAATTGAAAAAATGAATTTTGTGAGGGATATACACTAAGCATTTATTGAGGTTCATCAATAAATGCTGGATATCAGAGGTGACTACAAGAGTATCCCACCCGCATGGCAGAGTCTGGCAAGCTACCCGTGTCATATTTGATATGCCAAACACCAGTAACAATTATAGACCTCATTCCCATGACCTGATAGAATGGTTTGAGGCTCTTTATGTTCCTGGAGCAAGCAGATGCCCTTGGCTCTACGAGGATGATACAGGACATATGGAGATGTTACTGGGGCCCGCCGAGCAAATCGATGATGAACGGGAAGACAAGTGACAAGTGATATACATATGTTTACAATATATACATATGTTTGCAATATATATTTGCAATATATATATATATATTTGCAATTTATTTGCCATCTATCATCTGTCTGTCTGTCTGTCTGTCTCTATAGTTTGATACCAATATCCAAGGTCTGACAAAACATGAATCCAGAGGAAGGTGGAAACTACCATTAATGGATGGGAATCAGAGATTAGGTAAGACAGAGAAGGGAACAGTGTGCTAATAATTGTCGAAAGTGATAAAACTAGCCTAGAACTGAACATTGAATATAAGCAAAAAGATACACATAATAACCTCTAAATGTATATACAATGTGTAAGAGAAGGAAGAGAGAAAGAGAGAGAGAAAGAGAAAGAGACAAAAGAGATAAAGAATCTGCCACAGAGACAGGCTAGGGAAGGGGAGGGAATGGGGGACATTGGTGGTGGGAAATGGGCTCTGGTGAGGGATGGGTGCTGGAACACTGTCTGACCAAAACTCATACATGAACTCTATGAATATGTTACAGAGTGAATGTTCAGATCCTTCACTATTTGTGGATATTATTTAAGCCAACCTCCATAAAGTGATTTTTCCCTAAAATTAATAATTGAATACGAAGATGTTATAAGAAATACTTATATTGATACTTTAAGGTTTTGAAATATTCTTGCATTCACTGCAGCCTTAGAATGGAATTTAGAAGTCCTGATTGAGTCTGATGTGCTAGTAGGCATTCAGTATTAATAACTTTGTAATTTATATTAAAATAATTTGTAACAAAATGAAAATAAAGTCATACTTTCAATGTTATAAAATTATTTGTGACCGAAAAGAAAACTATTATTATTATTATTTTTTTTTTTTTGGGCACACCTGGATATGCTCAGGGCTTATTCCTGGCTCTGTGCTCAGGGATCACTCCTTATGGTGCTTCTGGGACCATTTGCAGTTTTGGAATTTGAACTCAGGTCAGTTGTATGCAGGGTAAGTGCATTACCTGCTGTACTATTTCTTCAGCCTTTAATTAAAAAACTTTCTGAAATTTTGGGGGTTTTTTTGGTATTGTATACCAATGCTATAGACAGTTTTAAAGAACTTGAATATTGATATTTCTTTTTTGGTTATTGGGTCACATTCAGAGATGGTCAGAAAATACTCCAGCTCTGTAGTCAGGAATTAATCCTGACAGTCTTCAGGGGACCATATTAGATGTCAGGGATTGAATCTGGGTTAGTCTCATATAAGGCAAGCACCCTACTCACTGTACTACTGCTCCATCCACAGAGTATTTCTTGATATACATATGGAAATACATCAGGAAGTATTTTTTTTCATAATTCCCTCCATTCCTAAGACAGGCATCTATAATTTTGGGAAAGGTTTCTGTATCTAGGTGCCCAATTATGAAAAATAATATAGTCACAGAATAAAGTCTATATATTTTTAAAGGATTTTAAGATAGTTTTTAAATGTGACCAAGTTACATCTATACCTGCTTGCTTTTTCTTTTCTCTTTTTGTTTGGCTTTCTTTGGGTCACATCCATTGATGATCAGGGTTTACTCTAGGCTCCACACTCAGGAATTATTCCTGGCAGTTCTTGGGGCACCATATGGGATGCTGGTGATTGAACCCGGGTTGGCCATGTTCAAGGCAAATGCCCAACCTGCTGTAGTATAGCTCTGGCCCCTATACTTGTATTATTCAAAGAATGTTCTTGAGGGCAAAAGTTTGATTCCAAACCTTATTGTAGAGTTGGCCATGATTGCTGTTTTCATGGCCTATTGGGCACTTTAATCTATCTCTTGGTGCTTTTGACTTTCGTTATGCCGTGTGTTCTGTTATCAGATTGTTTTAAGCCTAGAAACTCACAGAGGAGCTAAAGGGAGGAAATATATATTGTTTAATTAGACTCCAAAAGTCTAGACTCTGCAGACTTACTCTCCGAAAGTGAAAAAGAAACTATTTTCTAAAGGTCAATGTTTACATTCTCCCTGGGCTTCTGAGGACTAAGAAAAGATTGAGTTAGCAGAGAATGAGGTTCACTAGTGATGAGATACTGTTCTCATTTAATCTTTTGTAAGAAAAGAGAATGAAACAACAAAACAAAAACTTACAGTTAATATTGAAAACATAATTTTAATATTTTCAAGAAAGCCACTTTCCAGGCTCTTTTATCTTAATAAAATTGTTGACATTAAAAGGCACATAAAATAATATATTTGTTGGAATTCTTTTGTATCATTTTTGATTCTATAATAAATATTGGAATCCCCCCAAATGCACATTGAATTTTTCCCTTTGATTCTTATTAAACTGATTTTAGAAATGGATATGTTTTTAAAGTCTCCTTTAGACATCTCCTAAATAGTAGCAATCATAATTTGGAATGATAACTCATGGTGATGCTTGACTCCAGAAAAAAATTGTCTTTAATTAGCAGCCGGCTCCATAGCCAGGGTTAGAGCACTGGTCTTGTAAAATGAGATGCATACATCTCCCCAATATTTCTTTTTTATTTTTATGAGAATTGTGGAGGAATAAATATGTCTATGATGAAGGTATTCACAAATCTTTGAGTAAAGTTATTGTTTATGATTTTTATACAGTGCTTTTAATTTAATGAACAAAAATTGAATTAGAGCTATATAGCCTCATCAGTCTGCTTGCCCAACATTACCTACCCACTCCTAACATCCTTGCTGGTAAATGGAGGAAGCAAAATCAAAAAGGGTCGGTATGTTTTTATACAGAGCCTTCATATACGGAGTGACTGTTAAGGAAGAGGACTCTTTTCTGACCCATAAATTGCTGTTCTAGCCACTATTTCAGGCTTTTTACCTATGAAAGAAAATAAAATCCCTCATACAACATAGTTACAGCACAATACGTAAGGCAAAATGGCAAAACACAGTTATGTCAATACCATTTATGAAGAACAAATTAAAAAAAAGATCTCTTTCATAAAATCAATAGCAGGTGAGAGAAAAATCAAGATGAATGGGTGAGGGAGAGAAGTAACCAGGATAACAAATGGGGGAATCTTCACACAGCCTGCCTGACTGAGCAAAGGTAAACAATTATTCGCTGAATGTGTGTTTTCACCTAGTAAGTTGGGTCAACAGCATCTGATAAGAGGGAGAGAGTATAAATTGTTGAGGCATAAAATAAAAATGTTTATCTGAGCATTTATCACCCCTTGATCTAATGTGGAATTCATAGCTGGAACTCAAGGCTCTGCAGGCGCAGTCTTGGTTTCTGTGTAGCCGCAGAATCGTTCAGCAAACCGTAAAACGTGCTTTCTCACTTTTCTGCTTGGATGATTTTAGAGCTGCTCTCCAGGGACCAATTTCTCTAATGGTGAGATCTAATTCAATTGTGTGTTCACTCGGTTCAGAAGGAAGGCCACGGAAGGAAGGAACAGTCATAGAGAGTTTGTATTGGTGGTGGGGTTGGGAGGGTGGGTCATGGAGGGAGAGGGAGAGAGAGAGAGAGAGAGAGAGAGAGAGAGAGAGAGAGAGAGAGAGAGAGAGAGAGAGAGAGAGAAAGAGAGAGAGAGAGAGAGAGATTCACTGTTCTAGGAGTGAAAAGAGTAAGTGTAGTGCTTTTTGCTGAGTAAGTTGGTCTTATACCTCCCAGAGTCTTTCTTACTCATTAATTCAGGTATCAACCCCTATTTGCAAGGATTACATACATTTTGCTTTTTTTTTTTGTAAATATATTAACAGTTTCTCTTTTTGCTAAGTCTTGCATTTAATTCCTATTATTTAGCACTCCAGGTTATAGACTATGTCTGTTCACTGTATTTTTCTTCAACTTGCTACTGTTAGTTATTACCTAATTGATCGGAAATAGTAGACCCGTTCTGAATTTATCATTAAGGCCCCCATTACCTCATCAATCTCATATTGTTATTTAGGGAGCCCACATTGTAAAGTTCACAGACCAAGGCCAAGCTGATGCTTCTTATTTGGTATTGTTCACATTTATTATTGTGCTCACAATATTTTGTTGTTATAAAATACATTCTGATGGCAATGAATTTATAGTAATGTAACATTTGCCTACAAAGAATCAACTCTCAATAGGGTTTGCGATTTTCATGATTTGTATGTAGTGATGACAGATGTGGTCGTTATTCAGATATCCTCCAACCATTTCCCCAGAAACAAAATGATAGTTTCACTTGTATACTGGACAATAAAATAAAGTGAAGACACTATCTTGTATCTTTAGTCTTCCTCAACAATGAAGTCTTCGGCTCTCATACTTAATAGGTTTAAATTGACGAGAATAGTTTTCCAGGGACTTTAACTCTCTCCCTTTTCCTTGTTTTCCAATGATAAAATAGAACAAGTTACAGAACTTTGGAAACTAAAGGGAGCTTCGGAGGCTGTCTGACTTTACAGAAGGTGAAAGAGAGATTTAGACAGATTAAAGATTTAGACTCGGTTACAAACTTAGTCTAATGGGACAATCAGGACTTGAATTCATTTTGTATTTTCTAAAATTTATTTTTAATATATGGTTTCTCTATTGTGGAAATCTTCAAGCTCCCTTAGATATAGAAGTGAGTAAGACAGGATTCTCAGAAGTGACATTTTACAGGGTCTGTCTTATGACTCCACTAAACCTATGTGTTGCAGGACTCCTTTAAGGGCCGCTGCATTAGCACACTAAAGGGCCTAGGTGAGGTGCAGGGAGGGATTATCTAAGGACATTTAACACTCCCTGCTTTCCATAACAATGGGAGGAAGGTCTGAGTTGCATGGGTATAAACTAGCTGGTTCCCGCTCTCCCGGTCTTCTTCCCTGTGGGATCTCGCCTTGTGAGCGTTTATTCCCCTTGGAAGTTTTTACACGTGGTGGTCGCCATCTTGGCCTACACGTGGCTGGGGTTCTAGCCTGGAATCCTAAGCATCGGGTTTTTCCTTTTGCTGATTTGTATGCCTGAACCTGTGATAAGTAAAGCCTTTAAAACTGCATCGGATTCCTGAGTGTTCATCCATTCCTCGCCGGCTTCGGAGGTAGAAGGGAACTCGCTTCCCGGCACTGTCGGGGACCCTGGCGGAGCGCCCGACACCTATGGACTAATATTGACTTTCCAATATTAGTCCATATTCCAGCACTGAATTTACAGAATGTTTTAAAAATATAAATTCCTACAGAACTGCTTTTAATCATCATTGGTTCTTCCACTCTTACTATTAAGGTTTTCTAACAAATTTATCTTAAAGTAATTTCGTAAATGTGTACTTCTCTCCATTTTTCTAGTTCGAAATTTGTTGACATTGGAAATTACTGTTTCAGCAGCTCTATACTAGTGGTCTCTTTTGTAACACTGTTTTCTACTGGGGACAGTCAAAAAGGAAATACTGTGAATGTCACCACAAAAAGGGGATTGGAGGAAAGAAGGCAACTCTCCTATAGCCCATTGCACACTGCTCATCTTATGGATATTCCAATGATATTTTCTCCCGGCAGCATTTTTTTCAAGAGATTTCTCAGAAGCAATTTATTCTTTTCCCTCAGCTGCTTCTTCTTCTTCTTCTTCTTCTTTTTTTCTTCTTCTTCTTCTTCTTCTTCTTCTTCTTCTTCTTCTTCTTCTTCTTCTTCTTCTTCTTCTTCTTCTTCTTCTTCTTCTTCTTCTTCTTCTTCTTCTTCTTCTTCTTCTTCTTCTTCTTCTTCTTCTTCTTCTTCTTCCTCCTCCTCCTCCTCCTCCTCCTCCTCCTCCTCCTCCTCCTCCTCCTCCTCCTCCTCCTCCTCTTCTTCTTCTTCTTCTTCTCCTTCTACTTCTCCTCCTTCTCCTTCTCCTTCTCTTCCTCCTCCTCTTCTTCTTCTTCTTTTTCTTTTCTTCTTCTTCTCCTCTTTCTTCTTCCTCCTCCTTCTCCTCCTCCTCCTCCTTCTTCTTCTTCTTCCTTCTTCTTCTTCTTCTTCTTCTTCTTCCTCTTCTTCATCCTCTTCTTCTTCTCCTTCTTCTTTCTTTCTTCTTCTTCTTCTTCTTTCTTCCTTCCTTCTTCTTCTTTCTTCTTCTTCTTCTTCTTCTTCTTCTTCTTCTTCTTCTTCTTCTTCTTATTCCTTCTTCTTCTTCCTCCTTCTTCTTCTTCCTTCTTCTTCTTCTTCTTCTTCTTCTTCCTTCTTCTTCTTTCTTCTTCTTCTTTCTTCTTCTTCTTCTTCTTCTTCTTCTTCTTCTTCTTCTTCCTTCTTCTTCTTCTTCTTCTTCTTCTTCTTCTTCTTCTTCTTCTTCTTCTTCTTCTTCTTCCTCTTCCTCTCCTTCTCCTTCTCCTCCTCCTCCTCTTATTCTTCTTTTTTTTTCTTTCTTTCTTTTTATTTTTACAAGGCAGATGCTAAAAGAAAGACCTGATTTCTAGGTCAGCTAGTATGAGATCTTGTCTTTGGCTCATTTTTATTTATTATTAGAAAAGAATTTTACATTTTTGTAATCTTATAATTTTGCATTTAATGAGAACTTATGTTAACATGAAACTTTATCACTTACACAGTGCTGTTGTATAAATTGTCTCACAGAACCTCAAAACATATATATGGTAGGAAGACTTTTCTTTCTCATCTGCATTTTACAGTGTGCAACTGGGGTCTCAGAAGAGGTCATGATGATTAACAGCAATAGATTATTGTTTCCTACTAAGAGGAGAGATAGTTTCCTAAGAAGCCATATTGCTTTGTTCTGTGAAGCCACACTACCACCATGCTGATCTTTAATGCCATTTTTCTTTGAAATTCATAAATTATATTGAAATATTCTTACAAAACATTATTTTGTTGGAATGTAGAATATAGTTTAAGGATGTTTTAATTGAACAGTGTACATAGCAATCTAGAGTTATGAGCTTATGCATAGTTTGAACGATTAATGGACGTGTTGATATATGATCCTTTAAAAGTATTATTTCCTTAAACCAAAAATACGCGGCGGAAACACCATCCCTACTTTTATGTTCATAGCAGCATTATTCACAATAGCCAGAATCTGGAAGCAACCAGAGTGCCCGAAAATCGATGACTGGATAAAGAAGCTTTGGTACATCTACACAATGGAATACTATGCAGCTGTTAGGAAAAATGAAGTTATAAAATTTGCCTATAAATGGATTGACATGGAGAAGATTATGTTGAGTGAAATTAGCCAGAAGGAGAGAGACAGATACAGAATGATTGCATTTATTTGCATGGCATAAATATATATGTACATATTATGATACCAGTATCCAAGGTCAAGTGAAACATATATCAGGAGGTCTTGTCAAAGGTGGAAATTATCACAAACGTGTGGGAGTCAGAGGTTAGGTAAGACAGAAAATGGAACAGTGTGCTAACAATTGTCGAGGGTACTAATGCCAACCTAGAACTGAGCATTAAATAGAGGCAAAAGGATACACATGACAACCTTTTAATGTATGTTCTGTAATCCATAGTCTGGAAGGGAAGGAAAAGAGAAAGAGAAAGGGAAAGAAATAAAGAACCTGCCATGGAGGTGGGCTGGGGAAGGGGTGAGGGAACCGGGACGTTGATGATGGGAAATGGGCACTGGTGGCGGGATGGGTGCTGGAACACTGTATGACCGAAACCCAAATATGAACTTTTTAATTGTATATCTTTTTATTTGTATATCTCACGGTGGTATAATAAAATACTTAAAAAAAAGCAAAAAATAAAAAAATAAATAAAATGCAAAAAAAAATAAAAGTAGTATTTCCTTGGAAAACAATGTGGAAAACAATGTCGGTCTCAACATAGACATTAAAAATGCATCTCTGAAACCAGAGATCTTGAGTTTCACATCTTGGGTCTGCCACTTCTAACTGTGTGATCTTGGGCAAAACTGTGCCTCAGTTTCTTAATATATGACATGGGCATAAAAATCAACTCTCACTCTAAGGTCATTATAAATATGTAAAACCTTGTGAACACACTCAGATAGACAGAGTATCGAACAGTGCCAGGAATGAGTAAGCCCAATGGAAGCTTCAGCTCTAGGAAAACTAGGTCGAGTGGAAGTTTTAGCTCTCACTCCCAAGCTCGTATGGCAGGAGAAGAAACTGGACTTGACTGATGGGAGGGTACAGGAGAACAAAATACAACAGAAAGGCAGCAATGTGTGTGAAGAGGTAGTGCTGGTGGGTGCAGTGGGTAAGAAAGATCTTAGAAGGCAACTCTGAGTCAAGGCCTCTTGCTGTCCTTGTTACTTTTGGTTCAGGGGTACAGATTTTACCTCTGGAGTAGAAGTTTAGAGTGAGCAATGCAGGACCCCATTTGACTGAGTCTTTATTACAGGCAAATTATAAGAATAAGGGATTTGAAAAAGTCCTGATCTTTGGAATTGGGCTACCTTTGGCTAACTCAGTCCCCAGATTTCTGCAAAGAGGTTTCCTGAGTAAGAGCATTCCTCACAGATATGATCAGGGATCTTCTGTAAACACTGGTTTGTAGGGTTATGTGTTTCTGATTGCTAGAAAGTCTTGTGAAATCACCATTTGAGACTGACATTCATGCACAATGACTGGATCTTTCTCTACCTGGATTGGATTAGGAATGAAATGGGGAGAAAAGCAAAAATTATGAATTTACTACTTCAAGTCAGGTTGCAGATTGAACCAGGAGCAGGCTGAAGTTGTCAATGTGGGAAGTTTTCTTATATCTTTTCTTGCAAATGCAAGAGCTTTGGGGGCAAGAACTCTATGTAAGCATTGCTATTACTTTTTTATACTATCTTTCATAATTTTAGGTGATGGTGAATATTGGTAAGTGGAGTGTAAAAGCTGGAGCGCTAAGTAAGAAGTGAAGTAGAGCTGATTTAGCCAGAGGTTGAACAGAAATTTGAGCATAGCCCTGATGCCTGGCCACCTGAGGTTCCTGCCAACTCAGCACTTTTCAAATTATGGGCAGCTGTAGAGACATCTGGTGATGCTTGGTTGCAGGGGGAGCAGAAGGAAATGAATACTGATCCTGACTTCTGAGGGAGAAGCTCATAAAGAGACCTTGAAGGGCCTTAAAGGGAGCCAGTGAACATAGTTTTGAAAATACACACCTCTGTCCTTATAAAACACACATCAGTAGGGATTATTGTCATTTGCTGGAAAAGGCAATTGAGGCAAAGCAAAGCAAATAGCCCCTATAGTAACAGAAGGCAGTAGGGAGGGTAGGAACAAACATATCCTGTACACACTAGTTTTTGTCTGTTTAAACACATCAAATCCAAATAGTAAATGAAGCTGAATTGAATTCTAGGAAAGACACTAAAATGATTGAGTCGATGTTGATTGCAGCTGCAGTGTCCAGTGGGTGAGGGAGGAGTTCCAGGGCTTCAAGCTGTGTTGGTTTCAAAATCATAGAGGAAGCTTCAGGCTGTGACTGGATCCTCCCCAGAAAGAAAGTCGATCTGGTCTCCAAGCTGACTCCTCAATCAGGTAGCGCGAGGTGGAGAATGTTTGATACAGGCATGACTTTAATTTAAGCAGAAACTCTCACACTATGAAAAGGTAATTTCGAGTGGCCCTCCCAAGAAATTGTGTAATTCCTCTGGGTCCTGCTCCTTAGTTCAGACCATTCCACTTGTATGCCACCTGAAGCCTACAAAGTGGTAGCTGGGTACCTACACAAGCTAGGTTTACAAAGATCTGTGTTACTGTTGGCAGCCACATGTTAATGACTGTACTCACATTGGTGCAGGCCTGATGGAGCTGTTCTGGATTTCAAGCGCCTGCATTGTCTGAAGTGATTCACATAAGACACTTTTGCTAGCAATAGAGAATTTTTAAAGTCAACTTTCACACTGGTTTTAGATATCAAGGAGAATATAAAATTATAACGGTAATATCAATATTTGTTGCTAAGAAAAAATATTTTCTTAAAACTTCCAAAATATCCAACTCTTGGAGATGAAAATCATGAGTGGTTGGAGGCCCTATTATGATTCTCTAAATAGACCAGTGGTTTTTTTCCCTTTGGTTTCAAGATTTAGATGCATTTTGTCAGTTTTGTTCTAAATTTGGATATGTACATATTTTATTTTATCCAACCTGTCCCATTACTTCTTTATTATTATTTTTTTGAGCAGATGCTGCAATTTTTTACTGTTTTTTTTTCTTTCAGTAATCTTAAGCATCTTACAGCCACTTTTTTCCTCTGGTAACTGGCACAGTGATGTTCTTTGTGTGTTGAATAAAAAATGAATTAGCAATATGTGAATTACCAAAAGACAATGAACCTACTTATTATTTAAATCATGTTCTTTGTTTTTGATGAAAGCGTTTGGATTGTGTGTTTAGTAAGTACTAGCTAGCATGGTGCTTTTCTGTGTTGGCAGAGTGAAAAATGTGGACCTAAGGTAGGTTTTCTGAGTTTGACTCAGCTCTATCACCTATTGTTTGTGTAACCTTGAAGAAATTACTTAACTCCAGTGTGCCTCAGGTGTCTTATTTATAAAATGAGAGGATGTCTCGCAGAGTTATTAAGGGAACAAGTGATTTAATACATGGGAAGCACTTGGAACAAGTGGGCACAGTAAGCTCTGGGTCAGTTTTGCTCTTGTGTTATTACTTGTGCTATGGGAGTGCTCCTCAGAAGGCAAGACATACAAGGGTTATGCCTTATTACCAAAACTAAAATGGACTTTCCAGTCTTTTTGTTTTGTTTTAATAAGCATTCAAAGTGACATGTGGTTTCCTCTCAGTCTTTTCCTGGGATTTATTTTTAGTAGTTGAGAAAGTTGATATCTTAAATAATCACAGCTTCTGATGCCCATGGACTTGGCCAAGCAGTCTTTCTAAATAAATGCATTATGAAGACCCTTTGGTCTGCAATGGATTTTAAAATCACTCTTTCAAGAAAAGACTTATATGGAGTGAGAGTATCTCATATTCTCTTATTATAAATATAAACATGTAACTAATATATTTCCCCAAATAGTTTTAGACTCTAAAGCTTGATTTTCGGTGGGGAATTATTCTGATTTTTATGACCTGAGTGAAGGCAGTGGAAAAATGTGGTGAATTGAATGGTGAATTCCTAAGCCAATTGAAAAAATGTGACTCTCTTTATGGTTTTAGTTCTGAGATGTGGACTTATGTAAAAGCAGTATGCTAGTCCACTGCAAAATGTAAGGTACAACTATGTGGCATGTTCAAATCTTTGCAGTCTGAGAATGGACACTGTGTTTTATTCCCAAAGCTATTCTTAAGTCACTTCTACTGTTTTCTCTTCCTACTTGATGTGTGTGTGTGTGTGTGTGTGTGTGTGTGTGTGTGCGTGCATGCATGCACACTCACATAAGCTTAGTATGCCGGGTAGGATAAAGAGGGAGCTTCTCAAAGTTTTTTTTTTTTATTTGCTTTTTGGGTCACACCCGGCGACGCTCAGGGGGTTATTCCTGGCTCTGCACTCAGGAATTACTCCTGGCGGTGCTCAGGGCATATGGGATGCCGGGGATCGAACCCGGGCCGCGGCAGGCCGGCTATGTGCAAGGCAAACGCCTTACCCGCTGGGCTGTCGCTCCGGCCCCTCTCAAAATCTTAATCACATGGAATTATATATGTGGCATTAGTAACCAAGTTGTACAGCAGTAAACATAGGATGGTTCATTATATGGCAGGAATAAGGAAATGGAAAATGCTGGTTTTAAATAGAAGTTTGTGTATCTATTAAAAAGGATTCTGTTTTTAAAACTACCTTTTATGTCATGTTCGATGTGCTTTCTTGTGTTGAAAATCTTGGCATCTCTTTCACATTAAATATTTCAAGATCATTTAGTTATTTAGCCTTCAAACACAATGTCTAAAACTATCCCAAAAGGGGGAAATGGCAAATCACTGAAATTACAACTGTTTTTACTTTACTCTAATGGAAGTAGCTTTAAAATCCATGGGGGAAAAATCCAATTTGAAGGAAAGCAGTATTAGAAAGCACACAATTATGTATAGTGAATATTTCCTCAATGATGGAAAAATTCAAAATACATGAAGAGAAGCCTCCGTGACCATTTTCTCAATAAAGTGAATTGATATCTTTGCTCTGGGGGACTACTGTCACCCTGGAGGCAGAGTAGAAATGGATTTATTTTTGCATTCTAGATTGGGTTAAGGGCACGATAACATTGATAGAGATGAAATCATATGCCAGAAACCACGTAGGAATATAAAAGGTGCAGTTTGAGTTTCCATTCTGTCTCTGTGCTTGAGAATAATAATGATGATAATAGCTATGATTAATAATATTTAACTTAATAAACAACTATTTCACACATTGATATAATTTTCTCAGGTTATCAAGTTCTGGTATATGATATGAGTCAAGTCACTTAACCAAGTTGTGCTTTTTTGATAAAATGGGAAATGATTTTTGTTTTATTTGTTTATTTTTGTTTATTTTTTGTTTTATTTGGAATCACTCCTGGTTGCACACAGGACTTTTTTCTGGCACTACACTTAGGTATCACTCATGGTTGGCTCAGGGGACTGTATGTGGTGATGGAGATTGAACCCAGATAGGCCATGTTCAAGACAAGCTCTTTACCATAGTACTATCTCTCCAGTCCAGTAAAATGGGAAACAAACATTATTGCTTGTTCTTTTAAGGATAAAAGCCCTTCAGATTTTTATATAAACTCTAGGCCATATTTTTATTAATATCAATTTTGGTGGAAATAACTATAACTTGGTGCATTCAGTGTGGGTACCCATTCAATGTCCTTTTACTCTTCCCATAGATTGGTATAGTTTTTTTTTGTTTTTATTTTTTTTGGATCATACCTGGTGGTGCTCAGGGCTTACTCGAGCTCTGCAATCAGGGATCACTTCTGGTGGGCTTGAGGGACCATATGGAATAGCCAGGGATTGAACCCCAGTTGGCCACATGCAAGATAAGTGCCCTATCCTCTGTACTGTTGACTTTTCTTATGAAAGCTGCATTCACTTATCTAACGCCAATTAAATCGGCACCCTTGACCTCTGTCCAGCGTAGAATGAGAAAAACAAACTTATAAGGAGACAAACACACATGGACTTCCAACCTTTAGCGTTGCCTGAGCAGACATTCTTGAGCTCATAGGCATAGACACTTATTCAACCCAAAATCCAATATCAGCATCTTCCCCTCCCTCAACAAGTGAGTCATTGCTAAATTGACAGAGAAATTAAGACAGATTAAGTAAGGGCAGTTAGCAAGAACATCAGCATTCAACAGAGCAGAAGCTTGAGTATTTTACATAGACTATCAGAATGGTTCTCCTAATAAAGATTATAGCGGTTTCCTATTCTTTTTTGCCCATGCTGCACCTGCATCTAAAAGACCATAAACAGTTTTATTCCATGCTTTTCTGGTGCACATTTTCAGAGCTAATATTTGTTTATCTATTCTATTCTTTTTTCTCTTCTTCTGTTCTTTCCTGGGTGCATATTTGCAAAGCTGTTGCATTCTAAGACCTAAATAATTTTTCCTAGAGACATATCCCATCCTTGGGGTTTTCTTGTTAGGTGGATGAATCCCCACATTCAGTCACTTGTGAAACTATTGAACAAGACCAGGGTTCTTTATTTCTACATGTAAGCTTATTAAGAGGCACACTTAGCCCCACCCTAGGATAAGTGTGTCAAACTGGAAGTATGGCATAGAGTTCCTGAAGCTTCATGAATGAGATTCACCCAAGGGTGAAGCATTCATTTAGTCATACCCAGGCCCTTCCTTCCCGAACATAAATTTTATATGACTTTTGGGAATGAGGCACTTAAAGAAATTAGATGAGGAAAAATAAATCAGGCACAAAACTCTCAAAACATTAGAAAGGGAATTGAGAGGTAATGAAATATACATTTTTCTCTCCATTTCTTTTGTCTATCTACTGTTAATATTTTTAAGGATTATTTTCCTGGGACTTGGCTATAAGGTTTATGAGCTCCCTCTCTCAATTCCTATATAGACTGATAATTATTGACTTTGGATATTAAGCAATTATGCACATATTTTTCCCACAACTAGACCCTGTGCTTTGATAACGCAGAACCCATAATGGTAGCCACATTACTTCTTGCAGTGCATACTTAAAATATGTGTATGATTTTGCTTCCTCCTCTTTCTGAAATATAAGGAAAACAGAGCTCTCTACAAAATTATCTTGAGATGGGAGAGATGGGGAGAGGGAGAGATGGGAGAGAGGCATCTTCACTAGGTTAATTCCTCTGGAAAAGTAAACAAAAGCAAAAATACATAGGATTCTATTAAAAATTTTCTGCATAGAAAAAGAAATAATGGTTAAAATTATAAAAACCACCTGTTGAATGGGAGGAAAGATTTATACAGCATACATCTGACTAAGTGCTGATATCCAAGATATCTAAAGCACTCACAAAATTCAACAATGGAAAGAAACGAATGATCCCATCAGAAAATGAAAAGGAGCAGAAGTGACAATTCCTTAAAGACAAACAGGTGGCCAATAACTATATGAAGAAGAGTTCATCATATTATCAGGGAATTGCAAATGAAAATGATAGTGAAAGATACCACCTCAAACCAGTGAGAAACTACTATCATTTTGATATAACAAAGAAAAACATGAAACAAACTAAGAAAGGAACCCTCATTCACTGTTGGCGGAATTCTATCCCATTTAGCCTGTAAGGAAAACACAATATGGAGATTTCTTTAAAAATTGGTAGTAGGGACCCAAGGATAGAGTGGGTGAACTTTTGCCTTGCATGTACTGACCTGGGTTGTTTGGTCTCATATGGTCCTCTGAATTGGCCAGGTGTGATCCCTATGCACAGAGTAAGTGGAAGTTCTGAGAAACAGTGGGTGTGGCCTAAAAGCCGTTCCTCCACACAACCAATAAAATGTAAAACTTTCACATGACTAATTGAACCCATAGATACCAAATATACTAACTGGAATAATATGCTAACCTATGCTCATTGCACTGCTATTTATGATAGCCAAGATCTGGATATAACTCAAATGCCCAATGTCGGGGACGGGGCCGGGGTCCCCAACAGTGCCGGGAAGAGAGTTCCCTTCTATCTCCAAAGCCGGCGGGAATGGATGAAGATTCAGGAATCTGATGCAGTTTTAAAATGCTTTACTTATCACAGGTTCAGGCATACAAATCAGCAATAGGAAAAACCCTGTGCTTAGGATTCCCAGCTAGAAACCCCAGCCACATGTAGGCCAAGATGGCGGCCAACACGTGTAAAGGCCCTGTAGAGAGGAGACAAAGACAAGACTCCCAAGAAAGGTGCGAGCTCACAAAAGAGAGAGGAGAGAGAGAAAGAGAGAGAGAGAGAGAGAGAGAGAGAGAGAGAGAGAGAGAGAGAGAGAGAGAGAGAGAGAGAGAGAGAGAGAGAGAGAGAGAGAGGAAGCAGGCTGGTTTTATACCCCTGCAACTCAAGCCTCCCACTATTATGGGAAGCTTGAAGGGTCAAATGCCCTTAGGTAATTTCTCCCAGCACCTCACCTAGGCCCTATTATATGCTAATGTTTTGAGCCAAGATCTGCCTGGAAATGCCTTTATAGGGTAGAGAAAGGATTTTTGAGATGGCATGTCTCTGTACCAAAGACTAATACTAATGCCAGTTAAATATTTCTACAAGCCTTCACAAGAGTCTCGTCTACTTCACGGTAGTTTTGTATTTTAGTTACCTTTGAGTTATCAGGGAGCCATGCTTGCTTGCTTGGAGGCAAACAGCATTTCTCTCTGGTCTAATTACTTAGAGATCCAACGTGGCCAGGCAAATATGCTGGTAAGATCTAGCTAGTCTCACGATGATTGTGGTAGCATGAGAGAATATTTATACCAGCCAGTACAGAATACATGGTCAGATAAACTGCCACATTTAGACTACCCCCTATCTACGAAGTGACCTGCAGGAGGCAATCCAAGGCAGATGCAGAGGCTCTTAGAGGAGTCCTGCAATACCCAAAACCAGATGAATGGATAAAAAACTGTAATAGGGACCAGAGAGATAGTACAGTGGGAAGGGTGCTTGCCTTCCTCATAGCTAATTCTAGGTCAATCCTTGTCACCCCACTGGTTCCCCAGTCCCCACCAAAAGTGATCCCTGGGCACTGCCAGATGTATCCCACCATCTCAAAAATGAAGTTGTGGTATATATACACTGGAACAATATTAGTATAAGAATAGCCATTCAAACTTTGACCACGGAGCTTAGGTTGCTAAGTGGTAAGGAAAGGAGGATGTGGGTAGAGAAGTGACATGCAAAACAGTGAGGAGGGTCTTTGTCTCTTTGGTGATGGTGGAGCTTCAGTGAGTTGTACACCAAAAGCATAAATATTAACATTAGTGTAGTTGTGTTACCTTGACACAATTATAGAAGACAATTTTTGGCTTGTGTTCAATATAATTATAAACCTCTCCACCTTTTGTTTCCTATGTAATCTTACAGGAATCTAGAAGGTAGAAAAGTAGTTCTCTATATAGGTGCCATCCCAAAGGCTCTAGAACCTTATTTAGTTGCTTTTGTCCATTGTAATTTTTCCTGGAAGGGGAAAACGAGTTCCACTCTGATTTCTTCCTGAGTTTTGACATTTCAGAAATAGATTAAACCTTACTGGTAGTAGTAGGATGGAGGGTCGGTTCTGGTCCCAGGCTGCCACCCCAATAGAGCCTCAGAAGAAACCAGAGGAACATCAAGCACCACAATCATAGCCATTTTCAAGGTCCGACTCCACAGCTTGTCAGAGCCCCAACCAAGAGAGAAGCTGATTTTAAGTCCATGTATGTGGGTGTCAGTGGCTATAGTCACCAGGCTTTTTGTGGAGATAGAGCTGGGGTCCCTTCCTCCATCTAGACCCCTCTGGAAGGTCTAGTGGGCCTGCCCATGAACTGCTTCTGGCACTGTTGGCCATGATCCAGAGACACAGACACACTGTGCAATACCTCAAAGTCTGGTATAGTGATGTTCCAGGTATCCCGACACATTTTATGCAATTAAGTTTGGGGCAAGCAATCAGAAGTATGAGGGCTTGATGTCTGGTCTGTGGGAACATATCAATAATTTCTCACACAGTGAGCCCAAATGGCACAATGGATCCAGTTGAGATTTAAAATTTTCTATTGATTATCATCTAAGAATATATTCATCGACCGTATTTAGAGAACTAGCTCCAACAAGCAATACAGACTAGACTATCAGTGTAGGCTGAGGACAAGCTCAGAGGTTGAGAAAAATTTGAAATAAGCGTTGTCCCTGGTGCGGTAGTGGAGGGTTTGGGGTTGACAAGGAGAAACCAACTGTGTTCTAGAAACTCAGAAAGTGAATGCTAGAACAGAAGTCGGCCAGATGAGCACATAAAAACCCAGAAAAGAAGAAGTTATGACTTTATCAGAACTATTCCCATATATGGGTTGTAATGGTTAATATAATTGGTGCCTATTAAGGGAACAGACATGGGACTGGGGGGTGGGTGGGAAATGAGGGTCTTTGGTGGTGGGAACACACTGGTGGTAGGATTGGTGTTGAATGGTGACTCTTCCTAACAACTGTATTGTGAAAAAAATTTGTAATTTGTAAATCACACTGTTTAAATAAAAATTAATTAAAAAACTCTTACTGGTAGTATGATTTATATAAGCAGTTTCATATAATGAATATTCCTCTTTTCTTTTTCTTTTATTCTAGTAAGAAGTCAGCAGGGATCTTCTATTTTTATAAATTATGTATTTTATTTGGTAAAGATGAATTAATAATATTTCAGGAACTAGTACCTGTACTTTTAACTTGTCTTGAGAAAGGAAAATAACCAATAGTTCCGAGTCTTTTAAAATGGAGACAAATTATCACTACTCATCTTCCCTGTGCCTGGCAGGGAACCATGTACATGAGGAATCAGATAGGTAAGAACATTGATTCTAAAGCTTGAAATATCTAGCTTTTGAAAATAGCATAAGAAAACTTATCAATTTTAATCACTGTAGCTATGGCTATCTGTCATTTTCTTTAATAAACTTTAAAGATGTATGATTGAGAAACCATGGGTGAAGGCAGTGCAATTCTTCTGGCTCTTTGAAGATTGGGGTCTCCATCATGACTCTCTTTACACCAGATGAGTACATTCTTTGCCTGTTCTCTTCAGTTTATATGGAAAAATGGTTCAGGAAGCCAATGCGTAGATTGCTATGTTGCTGGGATTTTGATAGGCTCTCATGAGTCCATTGCTTGTGAAAGTAAATTATGAGCCACAAGGTCAGGTCATCATGAGGTGTCATTATCCTGAAAGCAACAGTAGCCAAAGTGTTATTTTAAAATTATCAATTCTTTCTGATATGTATAATGTGTATGTGAAAATATATACATGTTTTTCAGGACTAAGCATATCTAACCATTTCAAAAACAGTTGACCAGTTAGTAGAAAGATGAAGTGGACAATTTATACTATGGATACTTTACACGGGAAGAAAATGGGTTTATGGATCATGAGGCGATCTCAAGGGAGAGGCCAGAACTTGGAAGAAGCTCCGTCCCACGCTGAATATTATGTGACCATGTTTCTCAGTCATTCTGTATATGCCAGCATCTTTCACAGAGGGTTATCGCTTGTATTACTTGCCGTGGATTTGGGATTATGAAATTATGATCATTCTTAGAAAACGTTCCAGGTGCTGGGAGAACTACTGAAAAATAATCCTACTCTGCGAAAATGATTTGATTCAAAATGCGTCCAATTTCCAACCAGCAGAAGGCTCCTGAAATGTTTGTAGCATCTGTGGGCTCTTAGCTGCTCCAGTCCAGGGCTCCAGATGCTGGCAGGCATTTCTCTATTAAATCAGTCTTAAAGGATTGCCATATGCACTTCAATCAAACCTTTCCCACACACATTCCCATAAAATTGCCGCTCTGCAGCAAATCTTTTCAACCACATTCATGTAAATGTGGCTATTTCTATGAATAGACTAGAAAGAGTACATATAAAACCTAGTTCAACAATAGTACCTTTATGTACTTCACCAAGCTTTTGGCTGTGTGATTGGATACTACTGCTTGAACTTTGGGAGATTGTCAGGGAGTATCTAATCAGGATTTTCTGCCCCATATATAGTGAGTTCTCATTATATTGTAAGGTTGGGGTTCTGGAATAAAACTGGTTTTATGAATTTTCTATCCTCAGTTCCCTTTATCCCAACTTTATAGCTTTCAAACTATTTCCCTTATAGCCAAGTGAGGTAGGAGAGCAAGTGTGATTATCCACATTTTATATATTAAGAAACCGAGGTTTGGTTATGACTTAAAACATTTAATTTGGTTCACTATAGTACATTTAGTAATATTTTACTATGTAATTTTGTTACTTATATTTCAATTTTCTAATATACTGTAGCTAATCTTTAAACAGTGTCTAACCCAAGTCATGAGTCAGACCCTTATCTTTTGAACTCTCTGGGATTATAACAAAATGGATATAATTAAAAATATATGGAAGATAGTGTTTCTTATTCCTTTTAATCAGTATGTCCTGAAAAATATAAGGCAGATGTCTTCACAGAATAGAGAAGCGAGCATGGCATTCAAGATATCTTTACCCTGTGAAGGCAGAAGGGAGTTTGTAATCCTGAAGCGGGAAGAAGGTGTTTTCTTTTCAAAGGGTAGCCTGCAGAGGTAGTCAATCTGGCTGATCCAAAAACACTGAACTCGATGCTGATGGTGTAAAATATGATTTCTCCACAGGTTGGAGATGAAGCTGACACTTCTCAATCTCCAAAGCAAGAATGTGAGCCGCAGGGGATCCCTAAATGCCTATTGAGGAAACACAGCTACAGATTATAGATTGGACCTGCAAGAATGGGGTTCATTTTAACCAAGCTGGGTACCCTTGCTCGTGGTCTCTAGAAAGCTGCTTCATCTCAGTGGTGATATCCCAGGGCCCAGAGCAACCTCAGTTTAGGAACCGGGAGACTTGTGTTGTGCTCCAAATTCCCATCTGCATTCCATCTAACTACTTCTAGGCCATTCTTCATGCTACATGCCAAATTCTCAAAAAATGTGAGGGTGTCACAAAGCTTTAATTTTTGGAAAAGATATCTTGATTCCATGTATTTTTCATAAAGAAAATTTGAAAGAGACCAAATAATTTTAAAATAGGAATTGAAGAAAAATTTTAAACCAGCATAGATGGAGAAATATCAGTAACTGACATAAAATTTATTTTTTTCCACTTTCCCTGTTGCCCTTCAGTGAGAGGGATAGAGCTCACTTATCTTCTCCAAAGAGAGTTGTGTTCTGTAGTCTACAGGAGTTTAAGGGTATGAGTTGTTCACATTGCTGCAGAAGGAGAAAAAATATTTTAGTAGAGTTGAAGACAATATAGAGGTCAGTGACTAAGAAACAATGGGAACCATGGGCATTTTTCGCCTCCTGTATTTGCTTTCATTCTTGCTTGCCTAAGGATCTTTTACATAATGGACGTCAGCAAAGTGCCTTCATCCAGCAGGGCAGTCTGTGCCTACAGTGTGGACCCCCCCAGGGGGTCCCTTGGCATCTTGATTTAATTACAAGACCTTTTGCAGTTGCCCTGTGGTGTTTCTAGGCTTTCCCAGAAGTTGTACCATAAATCTTCCACCCACTGAAACCTTTGTATATTCCTCAGCCAGAATAATTGGGAAGAAAATTATATTCATGTTATTTCAGTTGGAGAAAGTGCTAATAATTCAGGATTCTGTGCAGTGGGACATAGAAATTCATCACTGTTAGGGTTAGTTCTGATTCCATTGACCTTGGGCAACAGTATCACTGTAAAATAGTCATTGGGCTATGTAATGTTAAATGTCAGCATTTATGATTTGTCTGTTCATTTAACACACATTTTAAACTGCCTACTATGTGCTTTCGTTGATTCTGGGATGTCACATTAAATAGCACAGTGAAAAGAAAATCTGAGAAACTAAATCAAAGTAAATTATAAGGGGACATATGTCAGAAAATCATGATGCAGACACAAATCCTTTTACAATTTAAATAACTTTTTCAGATCTGTCCTTCCATATTTTCCTGGGAAGCCTTTACCAGTTTCCTCAGCAGGCCTGGTGGTGGGTGTTCAAAAAAGGCAGTGAAAATGCATATGATTTTCCAGATTGCTGTAGCACAACCAGTCAGCACTGAGATCAAAGGACAGATACTGCTGGAATATGGTTTCTTTTATAATTGGAACAAAAATTTAATGGACTTGTAGGGCTGAAGTTATAGCAGAGGAGGTACTTGCCTTGCATACAGCCTACCCAGGTTCAATCCCTGAACTACATATGTCCTCCCTGGGTCCCTCCTCTTCCCCACACCACCAGGAGTGATCTCTGAGAGCAGAGCCAGGAGTAAGCCCTTATCCCTGTAGGGAGTGGCCTTAAACCCTTTTCAAACCTTCCCCAAATAATAGAAGTGACTATCAATCACATTAAGGTCCTAGTGTATATAATATATAAGACTATGGGCTTAACCTGGGCTATCTCATTTGGAGGAATAAACCTTAATCACTCCTAGTGATGAACTCACAAGTTAACAGTACAAAACTTTCCCTCCAACACCCTCTGTCTTCATACCATGGCAGTACTTTTTTTTTTTTAATCTGGGAAAATACTGTACAAGGGGTTGATAAATAAATTAAGGGAAAAGAGTAACAGGGCAAAGATGCTTTTTCTGGCAATGAAAGCGTCACCTTTTGTGAGGGAGAAACAGAGGGCCAGAGTAATACTTCTAATTTTACTGGAAGGAGTATTATAGACCATTCATATTATCTTGAAATAAGAAGACATTTTCCTAGGTGAGAAATCATGTATTCTTTTTGTGTTTGATTAAACTTAATCTCAAGAGAAGTGAAGTATTTCACGTTTTTATGAGGAACTTTGGGGAAAAAACAATGACTAACCATCTGGTATATTTTCAAAATCTGCTCTGGACTGTAGTTTACACATTTCCTGGGTTGTCATATCTTACTGCTAATCATCCCTGCACCCCTATCTCAGGCTGCAAGTCCAGATGATTGCTAAGAGAGAATAAACTAGCTGTTCGAATTCCAACCCCAGTATTTTGATCATCCTTTATTCAAAATCCTAGATAGAAGAGAGTTCCAAACTGTAGCATACAAACCTAAAATATTCATGGTTAACTCGTGTGGGAAATCGAGTTGTTGAAATGGAAATAGTTTACTTTCTAGGGCCAGAGAGATAGCACAGCTATGCACTATCTAGGATATGGTGTTTTCCTTGAACACAGCTGACCCAGGTTTGATTCCCAGCACTGCATACAGTCCCTTGAGCCTTTTGTCAGGAGTGATCCCAAGAGCTCAGAGCAGGAGTAAGTCCTGAACTTTGGGTGTGGCCCCAAGCCCAGAAAAAAATAGTTCATTTTCTGAGAGTGCAATTCTTTCTTCTTGTGGATTGACCAAGTTTATGTATGCTGATTTCGAAGGGGAAAGAAAAGATTTAAAAAAAAATGAGGGCGAGGGTTGGGCTACATCCAGCACTGCTCAGGGCTTCCTCCTGGCCTGCTCTGAGGAACTAAATGGGACACCAGTAGAATTAAGCCCGGTGTGCAATATGCAAGGCTGCCTGCTATATTATTGCTTCTGCCTCAGAAATTTTATTTTCTGTAATTGATGTTCCTTTGCTATTGGGCTCTACATTTGAAAATAGTGGGGGGGAAAACTTAAAAGTATAAAGCTATTAAAGTTTATATTTTGGCAACTGTTGAGTTGATTTAAAGTTCAAACCATTCATTACTTTTCCTTCCTTTTCCTTCTTTGCAAACTGGACTCTGAGTATAGAAAAGAGATCCAGGGATCAATATACTTGTCCACCTATGTTCTTCTATGGCTTCCTGGAAAGTTCCGTTGATCCTTATCGTCTGTTGAGTGTGGCATTTCCTGATTAGCTGTTTGTGTGCTCTGTAATAATTGCTGCTGTTCATGAAATTTCCATCTCCTGAAATTAGGCCCAGCTACATAATTTTTGAGACCCTGGGCAATATGAAAATGTGGGTCCCTTGTTCAGAAATGATTATTACTTTCCAGATGGCTATAGCAGAATATTAAACGAAGCAGGGGGGTTTTCTGAGCACAGTGTTCTTTTAAGATTCTCTGCTAGACCCACTCTCCAGAGTAATATAAGAGTCACCTATCTGGTAGAGACTACTTTAAGTCCTTAAGAGATCAGGAACAGAGAAAGCGCTAAATGGGAGAAGACAGATTTTTTTTTTTTTTTTGGGGTGGGGGAGAGAACATGGATGCATGTTAATAAGTTTTGTCCTTGACACATGCTTTGTCTCTGCATTCTTGGTTGTTAAGGTGTCAATGATTGCTGCATCTCTGCATCTCTAAATCAAGCTCCCTGTAATTTGCTTCTCTTTTGCAGAGGTCAGCATCCTTTTTATTGAGGTGGCTGCTTTCTCCATGTTGTAGCAACAAAAGGAATTGAAAGCTCTTTATTTTTTTTTTTTTTTTTTTAAACATTTTATTATACCACCGTGAGATATACAATTACAACGTTGTTCACACTTGGGGGGTTTCGGTCACACAGTGTTCCAGAACCCCGCCTCCACCAGTGCCCATTTCCCACCACCAATGTCCCCAATTCCCCCCCCCCCCACATCCCGCCTAAATGGCAGGTTCTTTATCTCCTCTCCTCTCCCTCTCTCTCTCCTCCTTCTCCCACACATTGTGGGTTGCACTACGTACACTTAGAAGCCATCATTTGCATTTTTTGTCTGTCCCTAATGCTCAGTTCTATGTTAGCATCAGAACTTTAGACATTTATTCACTCATGTTCCTTTCTCTATCTAAACCAACCTCTGACTCCCACCCGCTTGTGGTAATTTCCACTTTTGGTAAGATCACCTAGTATATTTATGCCATGCAAATAAATGCAGTCATTCTATGTCTCTCCCTTTCCTTCTGACTAATTTCACTCAACATGATTCTTTCCATATCCATCCATTTATAGCAAAATTTCATAACTTCATTTTTTCTGACAGCTGCATAGTATTCCATCGTGTAGATGTACCACAGTTTCTTTATCCAGTCATCAGTTCTCGGGCATACTGGTTGTTTCCAGGTTTTGGCTATTGTGAACAGTGCTGCTATGAAAATAAAAGTGCGGATTGTGTTTCCGCTGTGCTTTTTGGCTTTCCAGGGTATATTCCCAGGAGCGGTATGGCTGGGTCAAAGGGGAGCTCAATTTCTAGTCTTTGGAGGAATGTCCATATTGTTTTCCAAAAAGGTTGTACAAGCTCGACATTCCCACCAACAGTGTATGAGAGTCCCCTTTTCCCCACATCCACGCCAGCACTTGTTGCTTTTACCCTTTTGGATATGGGCCATTCTCTGTGGTGTGAGGTGATATCTCATTGTTGTTTTGATTTGCATCTCTCTGATGATTAGTGATGATGAGCATTTTTTTCATATGCCTTTTGGCCATTCGGATTTCTTCCTTGTCAAAGTTTCTGTTCATCTCCTCTCCCCATTTTCTAATGGGGTTGGCTGTTTTTTTTTTATATAGCTGTACCAGTGCCTGATATATCCTGGATATTAACCCCTTATCAGATGGGTATTGGGTGAATATTCTTTCCCATTCCGTCGACTGTCTTTCTATCTTGGTCACTGTTTCTTTCGAGGTGCAGAAGCTCTTCAGTTTCATGTAGTCCCATATATTTATATTTTCTTCTAGTTGCTTTGCTAATGGTGCTTCACCTTTGAAGATGTCTTTAGCATCGATGTCGTGGAGGGTTTTTCCTATATTTTCTTCAACATACTTTATGGATTCAGGTCTGACATTGAGATCTTTAATCCATTTTGAACTGATTTTTGTGCAAGGTGTTAGACACAGGTCCAAATTCATTTTTTTACATGTAGCTGTCCAGTTTTCCCAGCACCACTTGTTGAAGAGGCTTTCCCTTACTCCAGTTTGGACTCTTTGCACCTTTATCAAAGATTAACTGATCATGTCTTTGAGGGTGGGTGTCAGGATACTCAACTCTATTCCATAGGTCCACCGGTCTGTTTTTATTCCAGTACCACGCTGTTTTAATTACTGCTGCTTTGTAGTACAGTTTGAGGTTGGGAAAGGTGATGCCTCCCATCTTCTTCTTCCCAAGGATTGCTTTAGCTATCCGTGGGGGGCTTATTATTCCATATGAATTTCAGAAGTGTTTGGTCAATTTCTTTAAAGAATGTCATGGGAATCCTTATAGGAACCGCATTGAATCTGTATCAACGCTCTAGGGAGTATTACCATCTTAACAATGTTAATTCTCCCCATCCATGAGCAGGGAGTGTGTTTCCATTTCCTCGTGTCCTCTTTTATTTCTTGAAGCAGTGTCTTGTAGTTCTCTTTGTATAGATCCTTTACACACTTGGTTAAGCTGATTCCTAGGTATTTGATTTTCTGTGGCACAATTGTGAATGGAATCAATTTCTTAATATCCCTTTCTTCTCTTTTCGTTATTTGTGTATAGGAAAGCCACCGACTTTTGGGTATTGATTTTGTACCCTGCCACTCTACTATACCTATCTATTGTTTCTAAGAGTTTTTTGGGTCGAGAGTTTAGGGTTCTCTAGATATAATATCATGTCATCTGCAAATAATGATAGCTTGATTTCTTCCTTGCCTATCTGGGTGCCCTTAATGTCCTTTTCTTCTCTGATTGCTATGGCGAGTACCTCCAGTACTATATTGAATAAAAGAGGTGAGAGAGGGCAACCTTGTCGTGTTCCTGATCTTAAGGGGAAGGCTTTCAATTTTTCCCCCATTGAGAATGATACTCGCTGTGGGCTTTTGGTAGATGACTTTGACTATCTTGAGGAAGCTTCCTTCAATTCCCATTTTCTGGAGGGTTTTAATCATGAATGGGTGCTGGATCTTGTCAAATGCTTTTTCTGCATCTATCGATAGGACCATATGGTTTTTATTTTTTTCTCTTATTGATGTGATGTATTATGTTGATTGATTTGCGAATGTTGAACCATCCTTGCATTCCCGGGATGAATCCTACTTGGTCATGATGTATGATCTTTTGATGAGTCTTTGGATTCTGTTTGCTAGTATTTTGTTGAAGATCTTAGCATCTGTGTTCATCAAGGAGATTGGTCTGTAATTTTCCTTCTTTGTATTGTCTCTCCTGCTTTGGGTATCAGGGTGATATGCGCCTCGTAGAAGCTGTTTGGGAGTGTTTCTGTTTCTTCTATTTCCTGGAAGAGCTTGAACAGGACTGGCAGTAGGTCCTCCTTAAAGGTTTGGTAGAATTCGCCAGTGAACCCATCTGGACCTGGGCTTTTGTGTTTGGGCAGACTTTTTAATTACTGTTTCAATTTCCCCGATGGTGATAGGCTTATTTAGGTATTGGAGGTCTTCTTGTTTCAATCGTGGGAGGTTATAGGACTTCAGGAATTTATCCATTTCTTCTAGGTTCTCATGTTTTGTGGCATACAGGTTCTCAAAATAACCTCTGATGATCTTTTGTATTTCCTGTTTTTTCTGTTGTGATGTCACCATTTTCATTTCTGATTCTGTTTATTTGGGTTCTCTCTTTCCCTGTCCTTACAAGTCTTGCCAGTGGCTTGTCGATCTTGTTTAATTTTTCAAAAACCAGCTCTTGGTTTCATTAATCTTCGGATTGTTTTTTTTGGTTTCCAGGTCGTTGATTTCCTCCCTAAGTTTCACTATTTCCTTCCTTCTGCCTGGGTTGGGCTTCCCTTGTTGCTCTTTTTCTAATATTTTCAGCTGTGAGGTCAGGTTATTTATATGGGCCCTTTCTTCTTTTCTGATGAATGCTTGCAGAGCTATGAACTTTCCTCTTAATACAGCTTTTGCTGTGTCCCACAAGTTCTGATAGTTGGTATCTTCATTGTCATTTGTTTCTAAGAATCTTTTGATTTCCTGTTTGATTTCTTCTATGACCCATTTGTTGTTCAGCAGTGAGCTGTTTAGTTTCCAGGTGTTTGGTTTAGCTCCCTGCTTCTGTGTATGGTTCACTACTATTTTCAGTGCATCGTGATCTGAAAAAGATAGCTCGACACAATTTCAATCTTTTTTATTTTGTTGAGGTATGCTTTGTGGCTCAGTATATGGTCTATCTTGGAGTATGTTCCATGTGCACTGGAAAAAAAAGTGTATTCAGCTTTTTTGGGATGAAAAGCCCTGTATATATCAACCAGCTCTCTTTCTTCTATTTCTTCCCTTCAGGTCCAGTATTTCCCTGGTGAGTTTCAGCCTCGTCGATCTATCCATAGTCGATAAGGCAGTGTTGAAATCTCCGACTATTATTGTGCTACTGTTAATGTCTCCTTTGAGGTCTATTAATAGTCGCTTCACGTATTTTGCTGACCCCTCGCTTGGCGCATATATGTTTAGCAGTGTGATTTCTTCCTGGTAAACATACCCCTTAATTATTAAGAAATGGCCTTCATTGTCCCTTTTTGATCTTTTCAGCCTGAAATCTATATTGTCAGATACGAGTATGGCCACACCCGCCTTTTGAGGGGTTGTTTGCGTGGAGAATGGTCTTCCAGCCTTTGACTTTGAGTCTATGTTTGCTCTGGTTATTCAGATGTGTTTCTTGTAGGCAGCAGAATGTTGGATTCAGTTTTTTAATCCATTTTGCCACCCTGTGTCTCTTAATTGGTGCATTTAGACCGTTGGACGTTGAGCGAGATTATTGTCATTGGATTTTGTGCCATCTTTCTGTTTAACGTTGTTGTGGTTTTGGGTTGTCTTATTTTACAATAGACCCTTCAATCCTTCTTTAGAGTTGGTTTTGAGTCTAAGTGAATTTCTTGAGTTGTTGTTTATCCATGAAGTTGTGTATCTTTCCTTCGGGATCTGGAAAGTAAGTCTAGCTGGGTAAAGAATTCTTGGTGAGGCCTGGAGTTCATTGAGTCTTTTCACTATATCCCACCATTGTTTTCGGGCTTGGAGTGTTTCATCTGAGAAGTCTGCTGTAAATCTCAGGGATGCTCCTTTTGTATGTGATTTCCTTCTTTGATCCTGCTGCTTTCAGTATTCTATCTCTGTCTATCGCTTTTGTCATTTTAATAAGGATGTGTCTTGGAGTATTCTTATTGGGGTTTCTTTTTAGCTGGTATCCTTCGACCTCCTGTATCTGGGAGCATGCTTTCTTCAGTTCGGGAAACTTTTCAGCGATGATGGCTTTGACAGTATCTCTTCTTCATCAGGTTTTCTTCTTGACCTTCTGGCACCCCAATGATGCGTATGTTGTTCCTTTGGCTTCATCCCGATTTTCTCTGGTAGTCTGCACTTGATTGTGAGTCTTTTTTCCATCTTCTGGTGTTGTCTACAGAATTTCTGAACCTCGTCTTCGAGATCACTAATTCTTTCTTCAGTAGCTGTTACTCTGCTTTGGAGGCCTTCTCCTGTGTTTTTCAGTTCACTTACCTCATTTTTAATATCTGTCATTTCTGCTTGTACTTTGTGAAATTTACCTCAATTCTGCTCTCAATTCCTCCTGTACTTTACTGAGTTTGTATTCCATTGTTTCTTTTATTTCCTTGTACATCTTTAACAGTTGCTTACGAAATTCCTTTTCAGAGAGGTTATATAGCTCATCGTTATTGCTGGACTCATCGGTATTAATAACTTCAATCGTAGAGCTTGAAGGACTTTTGCGCTGCTTTTTACCATAATGACTATCGTAGGTTGAAAATGAGTGTTCTGGGTGACCAGCCAGTAAAGTTAGTAGGTTTCCGAATTACTTTGCAGCTAGGGACGTATAGCAAAGAGTGTAGGGGACAAAGCTTAATGTTATGTCAGATAGAGAGAATATAATTAGCAAGGACGCCTTCTAAGCCCCCATTGTTTCTTGAGGTGTCTGTGGGTGGTTCAGGTGTCAGGGGTCAGGGTGGAGGTCTTGCAGTGGGAGTTCCCTGCTGCCTGATGGGTGCGGGTGGGGACCCTCCTCAAAGCTGGAGCCGTTTCTCCTGGAGCCCGGGTCAGGGCAGCCGCCGCGGGGAACGCACACCTGGCAGGGAAGAGCGCAGGGATCTGCTGGGCGTCGGGGCTGGATAGTCAG